>BQNB010122111.1:0-20341 GCA_026074375.1 Tanacetum coccineum
AGCAAGTTTATGAGTGAATCAGCAAAGAGACATGAAGAAAACTCCAATTTGATTAAAGAAATCCGAGCTTCAACGGATGCTGCCATTCAAAACCAAGGAGCATCGATTAAAACTTTAGAGATTCAAATCGGGCAAATAAGCAATTGTAGGATATTGGATATCATAACACAAGTATAAGATGATGGGTTGGCCGATTATAGAGAGAGAAAGTGGAGGAGTTCTAGTAAGAGAAAAACACCTTATGTGTGTGTTTGATAAAATGAACAACCAACCCCTTTCCATGGCTGGAAAAGGGGTATAAATACAAGTGTTTTGTGCCCCTAAGTGGGCTATAGAGTGGGCTAACATGTGGGTAAAGACCTGGCCTAACACCATAAGTCATACGGTAATTAGACGATTAATATTAAAGCTACGAGCTAACCTATGCTAGACATTACACGGGGTGACCGAGTCTTTTACATGGATTTTCATAATCCTAACACTTCATACTACCTTACCCCCTTATAAGGCTGATCCCTCTTAAGGTATTTCACACGCATTTAATATACTCTTAGGGGCCTTGTTATAGTCTTCATACTACATTACTTATGCGTTGCCTTAACATAATATTAAATAGACGGTGGGTTCGTGTAATCCGTTCATGACCTAGGAAATACTTACACATATCATCACAAGGATGACAAGGCAACGAGATTAGGAGAAGCAATCTGATAAGTAGTGCATGATTAAGTAAATACATTTAATAATCATAAAGTTATCACCAGTAGATTAGTTTATTAATTAGTTTAGTTAATAGTTTATCAAACCAACCTCTCAAACCATAGATTTACATGCTTTCCTATAAATATAAAAATACAAAAATAATCTTCTCTCAACCCCTAGAATTCTGTTAGACCGTGATCAAGCCTTCCTAACCTATTCCCCTAGAGAACGATAACAACCCCCGAATCTTGCCTATACTACTACTACAACGGTTAGGTACTGTGCCTAGGGAGTTGTAAAACTTCTTGTTGAAGTCCTACGACGACTGCATCAAGTTTTTGGCGCCGCTGTCGGGGAATAGTTAGGTTTCGATCATTGTTTAACCTAGTTCTACTCGCTTGATTCCTATCAAGTGAGAATTTTAATTCCGTATATTAGCTTTCTTGTAGTCTATCTTTTCTTTGTGCCCTTTGTTTTGTAAATCAATTTTTCATTCACCATCATGACGTACGAAAGACCACCAACCACACCCTTTAAAAACACTCCACGAAACACAACCTTCCCATTCTAAAGATATACCTTGATGTTCCAACAACATCAAGATGAATCTCTCTACGATGCGTAAACTTGTTATAAAGACTTGATTCGAAAAGTCCCGCATCATGGCATCAGCCTATGGTCCCAAATTTAAATCTTTTTCAATCATATCGATAAGTATACCTAAATTGACATTAACTATGCAGCAAGTGGGAACCTTAAGGGATTAAGTGCTGAAGAAGCATGGGAAACCATTGAGGATTGTGCCCAATGCGATAAACAATGGAATAACCCAACTAGCACTATTTCTGACCAAACAATAAGAAATTTAAAGGATCACTTGGTTGGGAATGAGGTGGTTAGAGTTAAGATACATAAGTGCTTGTCATGGTTAGATGCATATCATAAGCCTATAGGTGATCTAGATATGATGGAGGATAAGGTAGATAATCCAAGCCCACAAAGTACCCCATAAGTCCTTCCATCATTTGAGGTATAGACACTGCCCGTGACTTACACGAAAAAGGTAAAAGAGACTTTAGGAACCCCAATAGAGGTAGAACCTTTAGAAGAAACACAATTAGAGGATTTAGGGTTGAATACTTGTAACCATGACATTCCTCTTAGTTCCAGGGAAGTTCCTATTTTTGATGAACCGGAGTCATAACCACAACCCTTACCTAATTGTCCATCCTTAGATGCAAGTCTAAGAAACACAAAAGTCCCCGAACCACCCATTAAACCACCTAGTCCGGATAGTTTTAGGATGAAGGAAGTAGACCATTTGACCATTCATACACCGCCTTCACCTCATGTGGTATCTTTCCACCTAAGGATACGTATTGCTATTATCGCCTATGCATCGATGATCCTAAGAAACATTATAGATTTAAACCGGGTTTATTAAGACATAGTGGATCCCTAAGTGTTGATTTTTTGGAATTGGAGATGATAGAAGATGATTGGGAATTAGGATTTAAAGAAGTTTCTTTTCTTGTAAGAGGACTTAATTTACCCATCAGGCCAAAAGAAGTAGAGAAGGTTAGGATTAAAGATTCACACCATTTAGAGCATATATTTCAACAAGTTTTCCAACATATGGCTCCTCTTCACCACAATGGTGTGTGCCGTTATAATCACCCGCACTTGAACTCAAGTGTAAGGGAACCCTCTTTTTTATCTGTTAAATAAGGGTAGAGTCAGGCTCGTGACTCAAACAAAAACAAACGCTTTTTTGGGAGGCAACCCAATATTTACTTTCCCGCATATTAGGAGTGTCGTGTGTTTTAACTCTTTACTATTTGTTTTATTATGTTTAAATTAGTTGTAATCATGCTTTGTTTGTTTGTAACTTCGTCTTATTTGCAATCAAAGGTATTTTGCAACAAAATAAGTGTAAGGGAATATATCCGGTTTTAAGAACCCAATTCAAACATTTAAAATAAATTATTTAGATTAATTCGCGTCAGTTTCGAGTCATATGATTGTAATGACTAACTTCAGGTTTTTATGCAGTGCTTTCTTCAGTTTTGACTTATAAAAATTGCGTGCAGGAAATTTCTCATTAAAAACGAAGAAGAAATTTTCACAGACGCTGGAGACGGCGTCAGGATTTATCCTGACGGCATCGCGCCTCCAGCTATGTAAAAATTCGAATTTTTTCTAGTATTCCTGAAAAAACAAATGCGCAACATTTAAAATCTGTAATTCTTTTGTAAACCTGCAGAAAAACCTATGATTATATCATTACTCTCATCATATCTTTACTGCTTTCGTAGAGTCGAAACCCTAAATTCTAGTTGTATATGTATCTATCCTGCTGATTTTATGCTTGGTGTAGTTGTCTTTGTCTTTGATTACAGGTTATATTTGATGAGAAGAAGCTTGAAAGTTCTTAGGAAGTTTAATTGGATAATTCTTGGAGGACGATTTAACCAGTTATCGCATGTTTCTTCTCCATTATTGAGCAAACTAGGGGAGTACTAGTTTCTTTTACTTGTTTTCTTTTCCCTTTATTCATTTTTATAGGTACTTATATAGAACATTGGGGATAATGTTCAACTTAAGTGTGTGGGGGAAATAAGCTTTAGAAACTATTCCTTCATTTGCCATTTGCTTGTTCCTTAAAATGATGGGTAATATATCAAAACATAGCATAAAAAGGTAATTTTAACCTAAATTTAAATTTTTTTATGACACATACCGACGAAAACCGAGTATTAATAGCGTCTCATGGATAGGAATGTGTATGACTAGCATAAAAACCCTCAAAATTCCACACCAAAAATGTGAGGTTCGCCTTTAGATCTATAGGAATTCGGGTATCCATTATTGATACCCAAGATAGTTTATACCTTTAGCTTGTTCGAGTTAAGGTTCGAATGCAGACATATGTGTCTATTCCGTCGTTACGGATGTGTATGTATGATCTAGGTCACCTTTTCTGGAACATTGGTATCGGTATTAAATTATATGAGTGTACCAGTAGTATATTAAATTCTAGAACTTGTTTTTGTGATGCATTCTGAGACCGCATAGTGAGTATTAGGATTTGCTAGATAAGAGGCACTAGGATTAACCCATGTTTTAAACCTGTAATTGTTATTATGGTCACACCGATCATGTAACTATCCCACACCCTTGCCATGCACTCATCTTTAGTGCAGGATACCCCTAGTACAACCCTCCGAGCCTATCCTTTTTTACGGTTCTTGTAATTTTCTGGTTAAGCTGGACTATTAATGAAGAGCATTGTCACCCTTAAACCAATCGTTACACCCAAATCGCCTTAGCCTACCTTGTATGTACTCGCTTTTAGTACATTATTATTTTAACCCAAGTTAATTATTGAGTACACGGTTGCTAAGTCCTTATCCTTGTAAATACAGTTTTGGGACGATTGGGATTCATGGTAGTATTCATCTTATGAAGAATTAGGGAAGAAGTAATTTATTACCCCCAATAGAGCTCAATAAGCTCCATGTTATGTTGATCCACCTCAATTCGGGTCATTAGTTAGATTGTAATTATCGAGTATGTAAAAGTTCAAGTGTAGGGGTGTATCTATAAACCCCCATGATGTATTATATGTTTAAGCAATGGCAGGGCAAAAGTGTACGAAAAAAATGTATATAAAAAAAGAGTGAAAAAAATGTACGGGCTGCCATTTGCTTATGTTTATGTTTATCATAGAGTCAAGAAAAGAAAAAGTTAATAAAAAAGAGAGAAAAACAAAAAAGAAAAAAGAAATAGATTGATGTAGAGTTTTGTATAGTTTGTATATCTTCGTCCGAGTCTTGGCTTAGCAACCAAACCAACGTGTATTCGTATAAATAATTAGCTAACCCTTCCACTCAAAATTCACCCAAAGCCACCCAAATGTATCCCATCTGTTTCCGTTTCCATTATATGTTATCTTACACCTACACCCCCACAACCCTTTAAAAGACCTCTTAGATAGTAATGAATAATGCCTACGCCCAACGGTGAAGGTTTGATCCTTTACCAAGCCTATGGTAATTTATATGCTATGATAGGTAATGAGTGTTGATTTTCCATTTCCCCATTATGTTATAATTTATTATACACCTGAGTGAAAGAGAGAATCTCAAACACTTATGCGAGGTGCTAGTATGTACTTTTCGTGCTTTTAATTATGAAGTCTAGAAAGTTGTGTTGTAAAATAATTTTAAAGAGTAGGTTAAATGACCCTCATATTGCTATTGTCTAGGTAGAAAAGCCTATTTGCTTGAGGATAAGCAAATCCCAAGTGTAGGGGTGTTTGATGCGGTGTCATTTTATACACTATTTCGGGGTCATTTAACCCCTTAAATCATGCAAATATGCCCAGATAATGTGCATAATAGTTTGTTTTCAGGTTTTTAGCACTTGGATGGCATTTAGAGGAAATACACGTGACTTGGGCTCATTTGGAGAAGAAACGAATGAGATTACGGACCTACACCAAATCCTTAAAAAAGTATTTCTTACAGAACGTGGAGACGACGTCGCTTTCGGCGTCTGGAATTTGGAGACGGCGTCAGGACGTGGCCGACTTAAAGAGGATCTAAAATCATCCACATAGTGACGACGTCAGGACCATAACGCGACGCCGTCGCCGCGATACCTCTATATATATAAAATGGATTTTAGGGTTTTAGTGTGTAAATTATGGGATAACTTTGTATAACTTAGGGAGACGAACCCTAGTCCTTATAGCAGCTTCATAGGTCATTTTTAAGGCCTCAAAACCCTATTGTACTACCTTGGATCCATGTTTTAGTTCAAGTAAGGTTATTTATCATTAATCATTCAATATGTCTATGTGTTGTGTGATTGATTTATCTTTTTACTTCCTTTAAAACATGCGAGGCTAAACCCTTCTTTGTAAAGTTGGATTATAGATCCTTTTACTGTTGCTTCTTGTTGATGAATGTGAGCATTGAGCCTTAGAAAACCAGCTTTTGTCTGTATCGCTGTTGACACATCTAGGGAAACGCGAGTGCATATAAAGGATACCATATGGTAACGGTCTTCATACTACCTTGTCCCTTATATGGTTGATCCCTCCTAAGGTATTTCACACGAATTTAATATACTCTTAGGGGCCTTGTAATAGTCTTCATACTACCTTACTTGTGCTTTGCCTTAACGGAATATTAAATAGATGACGAATTCGTGTAATTCATTCATAACTTAGGAAATACTTACACATTACATCACAAGTGTGACAAGGCAAATAGATTTGGAGAAACAATGTGATAAGTAATGCATGATTAAGTAAATACATTTAATTATCATAAAGTTATCACAAATAGATTAGTTTATTAATTAGTTTAGTTAATAGTTTATCAAACCAACCTCTCTAACCATAGATTTACCTGTTTCCTATAAATATAAAAATACAAAAATAATCTTCTCTCAACCCCTAGAATTCTGTTAGACCGTGATCAAGCCTTCCTAACCTATTCTCCTAGAGAATGATAACAACCCCTGAGTCTTGCCTATACTACTACTATAACGGTTAGGTACTCTGCCTATGGAGTTGTAATACTTAGTGTCAATATTCCGTTAAAAATACTTGCAATTGTCTTATAAATACTTGAATCTGATACTTTTATAGTTATTTCGTTGTTTTTAGGTAAAATGCAAGTACGTGACAAGAAACACGGGAAAAGGACCAAAAAATGAAGAAAACACGGATTCTTACAAGACTTTATGGCATAACCCCTATGATAGTGTTATGCCATAACCTCTTCAAGGCAAGACACGTCACCCAGCAAGATTACGATGTAACCACATGCAAGGTATATGCCGTAACATTATTATTATGGAAGAATGAGTCATCTAAGTCAGCATTACGACGTAACGTGGACACTTGATTATGTCGTAACATCCTTTAAGCCTGCAAGATGGAAAGTGCACGTCAGCAGTTAAGGTTTACGCCATAGCATATTTGAAATCTATAAATTGAGGCCTTATTCAGCCACTTTATATGTGTCCCTTTGCTTTTGTTGTTGTGCGTGTATGCTTGTACCTGTTTGTAGATGCTTATTTGTGCCTTTATGTGCTTTTATGTGATTTGGGTGCTATTATCTGCTTTTTGTGCTACTTTGTGTTCTCTGTATGCTCTTCTGTCCTCTGTTTGTATTTGCTTGTTATGCTCTTCTGTTGCTTTGCTTTTTTGGCTTGTTTTGCCCATTCCCCTTTTTTGTGCCTGATTGTTTTGCTCCTTTTGTACCCGTAGTGCTTTTCTTTTGTGCGTTTTAGATATGGTTGCCTACTTGTTGCGACCTTTCTTATACTATGTGCCTCGTTGCTTTTTGCCCTTTGGCGGTGTGTGCTTTTTGTCTATGCCTGCTTGTTTGGTCTTTTGCTTCGCTTGTTTGATGTTGATTTATGTGCCCGTTTTCGTTGCTCTTTCTTGTGGTATATTGTGATGCTCTGTCGCTTGCCGGAGGTCTTTCTGGAAGCAGTCCCTCTATCCACAAGTAGGGGAGCAACTGTATACATCCTACCTCCCTCATACCTCGCTTATGCGAGAATTGGGTAATGTTGTTGTTGTTGTTGTATTCAGCCACTTTATCATCAACCATCCTACCATAGATCTAAGGGGTGATCAAGACCTCCATAGCTCGAATAATTCCACTAGAAGGCCAAGGGAGATCACACTTAACTTACTTTTGTATTTAATCGTTCATAAACAATTTCTGTAAGAATTTTGAGTTTTCCATCCATGATTATCTTTATTAATTCTTGCTGTGTTGCGTCTATAAACGGCTAAGCACTTCAAGTGTTGGCCTAATTATGAATCTACTATCGTTATAACGTTTGTTTCCTGTTAGATTATGGTTTTGTTGGATATACTTTGACTATCATGTAACCCTGGGTTTTGGTAGTATTACGGGTGGTTAGATCATGTTAATTCTGTTATTAGATTACCAATTAAACATGGGATTAGCAGTGGTACTAGGGTAGGTTTAAAACCTTATCCCTAGTGTATGGATTAACCAAGTTACCGCTTCTATCACTTAATATACTTAAAAAGCATAGGAACTCTTTCAGAGAGGGTTAATAATCTGCATATGTTATTAGACTAGTTCTTAGGATAGTTTGGATTAATCACTATGACCTGGTTGCCCTACCTTCGTGACTTTCGGGGGATTTTGGATCGCAGGAATTATAGGGCAGACTAAAGATATCTATTTAGGTCTGTCGACTTTAGAAACCACTAATGAAATCATGGTGTAACATTGTACAGGAAAACATAATTACAACGGTAATAATGAAATGGCTATACTAGCACGCTTCTCTCCCTTATACCTTTGACTACTTTTACTTTTCGCATATTTACTTTCTTGTTTTTTCATAAAATCAACTTAAAACCCCTTTTTAAATGTGACAATTCAAATTAAAACTAATTGACACTTAGCTCTTGGGATGACCTCAGATTTACCATCTCTACACTACTCACGATCGGGTTCTCTTCCCATTAGTGCGTTTGTCAGGTGAATCGAGTTTTATAAATTTAAAACTTGAATATAATATTTTTATAATAAAATACGCATCAAGTTTTTGGCGCCGCTGTCAATGAGCTAAAAATTAGTATTAATTTGATTTCTTGTAATTATTTCCATTCTCTTTCTAACTTCTAAATTCTGCAGGAACTATGGCGGGAGTAGACATCAATACTCTCACCATGGAACAATACTTAGCATTGTCACGAGAAAGCCATGCACCGGGCATGGTTAAACCAAAAATCGGAGGCAATGTTAACTTTGATATAAAGAGTTAATTCATACGAGAATTGAGGGAAGACACCTTCTCCGGGAATAAAAATGAGGATGCCCATGATCATGTTGATCGATTGCTCAACATTGTAAGTTTGTTTAATATTCCCAGAGTATCACATGACGCAGTACTACTACGTATGTTCCCGTTCACGCTTACTGGATCCGCTAAAAGATGGGTGGATAGACTAACTCCAGGAGCTGTCAACACTTGGGACCTCCTTAAAAAACCTTTATCCAAAGGTATTGTCCACCATCTAAGACCGCTAAATGACTTGAAGACATCCACAACTTCAAGCAGGAAAGCGATGAATCATTATACCAAGATTGGGAACGGTATAATGATTTGCTTTATAAGTACCCAACCCACGACATAAACAGCCATCAAAAGGTAAACATCTTTTATAAAGGGTTGAACACTATGAACCGCCAATTGCTTGATTCGCAGGGACCAATTCCTAGGATGACACCAACTCAAGCTCTGAAGGCAATACAAACTATGGCTGCCCACTCTCAAAAGTGACACGATGGGACATCAAGCAGGAACGTTAGCAGCAACAGTAATACTAATGGACTTGTTGCGATTGTAAGTAAACTGTATAACTTGGGATGCCATATGAAGAAGCTGAAAGAAAATGTTCATGCAATCTAAGTTAGATGTTAAATCTATGAAGGACCTTACCTTGACAAAGAATGTACTCTCAACGAGGAAGTTAATCAGGTGGAAAAGGTCAAGTATGGTGAATTTAGGCGCCCCACTCCTTTCAATGGAAGTAATGGAGCCAAGTTTCGTGTAGGTCCGTCGGGATACTACACTTGTACTAATAATCGGCCACCTTATGGGGAGAAGAGACTAAGCTTAGAAAAGCTTATGAATAAGCATCAGGAAGAATCAGCACGAAAAAGCGCCCAAATGGATGAATGGATTAAGAAACTCCAAGAAAATGCAGAGATTAACACTAGGAACTAGAGCGCCTCTCTTAAAAATCTAGAAACCCAAATCAAGCAATTAACCAAGAAACTCTAGTCTAGGATAACCAATAGAGCTCCAAGCTCGTCTACAGGACAATGCAAGGTGATTAATGTTGATCATGAGACGCCAAATATACCTATCTCTTTAAGTAAGCTTAACATTCTCCATAAAGTATCTTTTCTATCTGATTCTGACTCACATGTAGCTTAAAATAATGAGGAAAGGATGACCGAGGTCTTATAGTACAAATTACCTCCTAAGGAGCAAAATCCAGGGAATTTTACACTTCCTTGCACTATTGGTGATTTTAACTTTTATGCTAAGACCGATTTAGGGGCTAGTGTAAATGTCATGCCTATGGGTATATTTAAATTCTTGAAGCGGACCAACCTTAGGAAAACTAATATGCTTATAAAAATGGCTGATATGACGAAAAAGGCACCATTAGGGATGGTTGAAAACATTATAGTAGGAATTGATAAATTCCTATTCCTTTCTGATTTTGTGATCATCAATAGGACCCCTAATGAAACTATTATCTTAGGCAGACCCTTTCTAGTTACCATTCATGCCAAAATCCATGTTTTTAATAGGGAAATTTCACTTGAGATTGGTAACGATAGGATTATTTTTGACATGGAGAAAAAAGATCATAACTTTATGATCCCTACGGAAAAAATCCTTATGATGAATTCGATCAGTTATAATGAACCTAATTACCTTCCCGGAAACTCATCTTCGAAATCATTAAAAACAGATAATTTGCAGGATAGGCAAGAACAACAGGTTAAAAAGAAATTTAGGCTCGATGAATACATTCATGTCAAACATTTTTGTAAACCTATCGTGCAAACTTACAATGGAAAGGTGAGGATGTGGCCCACCTGTGACCCAGAAAAGAGTATTTAAGACGGAGGGGTCGAAATCTACAGAAGAACTAGGGCCGGGAATTTAAGAACTTGGTACTGTAACCATGATAGTGAAAGAGAAAATATGAAAGGGGTAGAACTATCATTTCCTGATTTCTTATTAGTCAGATATAGAGGTCGTCGGTTGAATGACTTAATTTGGGGACAAAGTTATGCGGACTAGTATAAAGAAAATTCACATGATAACAAGCATAGGCCAAGGGACTACACCTTTAAAGAATGGATGATAGTTAAAGTGGGATACACAAATGTAAACGAATCAGTAAAGAAGGCCTTGTTAAAATCTTGGGTAATCAATTATTTCAAAGAGGCATTGGATCCCGACAAAGACCCAAGAGAAAGAAGCTTTGATGATTATAAGTGGGTGTTTGACTTTGAAATCGAAAAACTAGCTAATGAATATGAATTAGGAATTGGAAAGAAGGTCCATATTCTGGATATGATATGGGAAAACTGTAAGAATATCCAAGGTAAGGCCAAAGAATGGTGGTACAACTATTGGTTAGAAGAGGACAAAAAACTAGAATATGGAGATAAGAAATATGATCCACCTGTGGTTCACATGGAAACTTTTGAAGTAACCAGATATTCGTTTGATATTGGGAATAGCTTCATTTGTGTTACCGATGAAATAAAAGACACATTGTCTCTGGGAAGAGAGAACGGATCACGATTCAGAAAGATGATCTGACAAGAAATGAACCAACGAAAAGATACCCACGACAAAATGTAGAGTGGGCATGAGTCTAACTTAAAGACTCGTTAATAAACAAAAGTTCTTGCCAGGAGATAACCCGTCTTTTTATTAATAAATTTCATTTTTTGCATATTAGTTTGTGTGCATGTTTTGCTTTGTTTTGCAGGTTCCAGCAGTTAGGAGGCAACTTTTGAGACCGACTCAACCCATAATTGTGTGGTAGCTTTGCTGATTTAGCAGCAGTTACATTGTAACATACATGGTTACATCGTAACCTAATCAATTATGACGTAAACCTTCTTATGGTTACGCCGTAAACCTATAAACTAAAATTTCAAAATACCATATGATTACGGTTTTAACCACCGGAGTTACGCTGTAACCTCTTTCTAAAAACCTTAAAATAAAGTTTTAAAGCATTGTCAAACCTTGTATATCTAAATAAACTTTATGGGTATGTTCTCTGGAAACCCTTACGAGATTTCACTAGTCTACTTGGGCCACCAAGTGGTTTAAAAGGCTTGTTGCATATGCTAAATGCAATTGTGATTCCTATGAAAGTGAGTTAGGTTTGTATTTCTTTCATATTTCTCTTTGAACGATTTTATGCTATTAGTTTATTTTAGTGATCACAGGGTAAAATGAGCTTTGCTCAAGATGGAGATTTTCTAGATTTCTCCATCGGCTTATTACATTTCATATGTTCAGAAGCAATGCTCAAGGGAGTTTCTTGTTCAAATTCTACTATTCCTGTTTATTTCATTTCCTTAATGTACAATAGGGACATTGTACAAAACAAGTGGGGGCCACGCCAACTAATCTCAAGGACACATTTGAACACTATCTGAAGGAATCTTGCAAGAGGGAAGATGTTCTCAATGAATGGATGAAGAAATTCATGATAAATACTGAAATGAACTTCAAAGATCATGAATCTTCAATAAAGAGACTTGAGGAAAATGTAAATCATCTTGCTCAATTAATCTCCACACATAATCTTACTAACCAGGAATGTGTCATTAAACTTGAACCTGCTAGCGAAAAACCTATTTTAAAGGTTGAGACTTTTGCAGAAAAGGTAAAAAGACGCATTCTTAAAGAAAACGGCGAGGGGGAACCAATCCATATCACATTAGTAAATACAAAACATACCCAACATCTACAAAAACTAGTATCTCATAAAATAAAAATCGAGGAATTATCTATGGTTAAATTAAACTCCCGATGCTCTACTATCCTTCAAAATGAACTTCCACCTAAAGAAAAAGACCCAGGAAGCTTCATTCTGCCTTGCACTATTGGCACCACCACCGTAAGCAATGCATTAGCCGATTTGGGGGCAAGCATCAGTATTATGCCTTTTTCCTTGTTTAAACGGCTGGGACTTGGGAATCCTAAACCAATCAATATGGTAATAGAAATGGTTGATAGATCCATGCAATCGCCAAAGGGAATAGTTGAAAATGTGCTGGTAAAAATTAATAAATTTATATTTCTTGTCGATTTCATCATTCTTGATATAATTGAGGATGATAAAGTCCCAATAATGCTAGGGAGACCTATGCTTGGTATTGCTCACGCTAGGATTGATGTTTTTGGTAAAAAGATCTCTTTAGAAGTAGGGACTGAACAAATTACTTTCAACATCAATGAAACAGAATCCCTAGTCGTAATTTCACTTTTTTGTGCTATAAATAATTTTTCAGAAATCAACGAGTTTGATAAGCCTAGAGACCTAGAAGAGTTGCTTTTAAGTAATAAGGATTTAGGTAGTTTCCCTAGCGATAATGATTTATTGCCTAACTTGGAAAGTCATGATACAATGTTCCTTTTACCCCAGGGTCAGCTAGACTTAATGATGATTCTAGTGAATGTTCTGTAATCCCAATAGTAATTTAAGCATCAGTGTGGATGACTTTGTCGAGATGGATGACGTATGGGATAACCTGGATCTTAGGGACTTGACCATTGAGGCAACTAAATTTCATGTTAAACTCGAGTTTTTAAGAAGTGGCAATAGAAACCATCTCCATAGACCATATAACCTTCAAATCACTTGCAAAATAGGGTTTCTAACTTTGATCCTTACATTGAGCCAGAATCTCCTTTTAACATTATGTCTCGAAAAGCTTATAACTCTATCATGAAACATGAACTTGTATACACAGGGAACAATATGGTGGGGTTTGCTAAAAATTTGCATGTGTTTATCGGGGGTCATCAGTTCTTAATTGACTTCATTTTTGAAAACATCAACGAATTTGTGGAAAAAGGGTTGACCGAAGTTTTATTTGGACAACCTTTCAAAGAACATGTGGGGATTGTAGACGACCGGGTTAATGGAGTCCTTTGGTTTAAAATCGGAGATGACAAAACTATATTTAATATGCACCATGCCAAAAAAAGATTTGGTAAGTTAACAGTAAGATAACACAATACAATGGGACCCATTTTAAAAATTAGTGATGAAGATAAGCCCAGGGGAATCCATCATCCTTACTAAAAAATAAAGGGTTCTACCAAGGGTGCCTTGAGTTAGGTGAAGAATACAAGCATGATCAAGAGGTTATTGATTGGATAAAAGGGCATGCAACGTATAGTAGGTTTGAGTCTAACTTAAAGACTCGTTAATAAACAAAAGTGCTTGTCAGGAGACAACCCGTCTTTTTATCAATAAATTTCAATTTCCGCATATTAGTTGGTTTTCATGTTTTACATTGTTTTGCAGTTCCAACAGTTAGGGAGCAATTTTCGAGACCAAAAGACTCGACCGATAATTGGTGTGTAAGCATTGCTGATATAGCACCAGTAACGGCGTACATACATGGTTACGCCTAACCTATCAATTACCGACGTAAACCTTCTAGGTCTCCAAATATATAAAACCGTAAAACTTATAAACTAAAAATTTAAAATACCACATGATTATGGCGTAACCACCGGAGTTACGCCGTAACCTCTTTTTGTAAAACCTTAAAATAAAGTTTTAAATCATTGCTAAACCTTGTATATCTAAATGAACTTTGTGGGTATGTTCTCTAGAAACTCTCACGAGACTTCACTCGTCCACTTGGGCCACCAAGTGGTTTAAAAGGCTTGTTGTATAGCCCCCCCCCTAAAAATGCAACTTTGATTTCTATGAAAGTGAGTTAGGTTTGTATTTCTTGTATATTTCTATTTGAACAATTTTATGCTATTAGTTTGTTTTAGTGATTACAGGAGAAAATAAGCTTTGCTCAAGATGGAGATTTTTAGGATTTTCCACCTACTTATTACATTTCATATGTTCAAAACCAATGCTCAAAGGAGTTTCTTGTTCTAATTATACTCTTCTTGTTTATTTTATTTCCTTAATGTACAATAGGGACATTGTATAAAACAAGTGGGGGGATGAGAGTAGAATTATCACTTGAGTAGAATTATCACTTGACATATTCTTGCCTTTGATTTTCTAGTTTTCTTTGAAAAATGGTGCCGATTCTAAAAATTTTGACATGTTTTTCTTACTAAACTAGAATTAATCTTTGCCGAATGCACATTACCTTTTATTATTACTTGGTGAGGTTTAAGCCTAATGTTCTGTTTCATCTCATTATATTGAGTGTGCCAGTAGTATTGTAGACTTTAGAACTTGGCTTGTACATCATTTCGAGACCTAATTAATTAGCAGGAATAGATGGTTCGAGAAGGCAACATTTAGGAATTCACCCAAATAAGCCTATATGTGTGTGTTTATTGACTTGTTACACTGACTTGTCAACCTCCCATGTTAAAACCCTTTTGTTGCACTCATCATTAGTGCAAGATACCCCTAGATCACCCTTGTTGAGCCAATCTATATTTTCACCCAATATTATATGTTTCGTTACACCATTTCGCCTTAGCCAACCCTGTAGTCTATATTTATCCTTGTGTTGAAATTTTTGGCTACCTAAGTCCATGGTTCAGGAAAATGGTTCGAAGATTGGCACCTTTGTTGATGATATATTATTATGATCATCAAAGACCCCCCTCCCCCCTGATATTATCACTTTCGATAGTATTTATCTCAAGTGGGGGGATACATGATATGTAATATACAAGAGTATTATAAAAAATAAGAAAAAAAGAAAAGGTGGTGCAACTATAAGCCACCTAGTGATCTAACTCCTGATGTTGGTTACGTTATAAAACCAACTAAATAAAAAGGTGGTGCAACTATAAGCCACCTAGTGATTATAGGAATGGTGCAACTATAAGCCATACGATGTATAAAGGTGGTGCAACTATAAGCCACCTAGTGATTATGGGGATGGTGCAACTATAAGCCATTCGATGTATAAAGGTGGTGCAACTATAAGCCACATAGTGAAGAATGGGTTAGCATGCTCCGCAAGATCTCATTATTAGCTAACCCATTATGATGATATGATTAGATTTTCACACTTGAAGACTTGGACTATGGATGGACAGTAGCCGGTTATGGATACCTTAGATTATATATGACTATTTGTTTTGTGTTTTTATCTTAACACCAATTAAATGTGTATCCAATGTCTATCCTAACCCTTATATCACCCAATAAACCTATGTTATGTCACCTATGTTGCCTTTAAGAATTGTTTAGACCCTAACTCTAACTGGTGAAGATTGGTGTACTCTCCAAGCTTATGATTGAATACATGCTATGAATGTGTAGATGAGCAATCACCCCGAAAATGAACACTTAGACTAGTTGAGAGTTGAGTGATTTTTGATCCCCTTTTCGTGAGGTGTTCGTTTTTGATGTTTTTAGCATAAGTCTTTTATAGATTCATTTCTTTGTGTCAAATCAGAGAAATATTTTTATAAACTATTCTAACAGGTCTACTTGAGGGCAAACAGAAGTGAAGTGGGGGGATATTTGATAACATCAAATATTTGATACTTTTTAGTGTCAATTTTCCCCTAAAAATACTTGCAATTGTCTTATAAATACTTGAATTTGATATTTTTATGGTTATTTCATTGTTTTCAGGTAAAATGCAAGTATGTGACAAGAAACACAGGAAAAGGACCAAAAAAATGAAGAAAACACGGATTCTTACGAGACTTTATGACGTAACCCCTATGATAGTGTTACGCCGTAACCTATTCAAGACAAGACACGTCACCCATCAGGATTACGGCGTAACCACACGCAAGGTTTACGCCGTAACATTATTATTATGGAAGGATGAGTCATCCGAGTCAGCATTACGGCGTAACGTGGACACTTGATTACGCCGTAACATCCTTTAAGCATGCAAGATGGAAAGTGCACGTCAGCAGTTTACGGCGTAAACCTCTAAAAGGTTACGCCATAAAATATTCAAAATCTATAAATAGAGGCCTCATTCAGCCACTTTATCATTAATCATCCTACCACAGATCTAAGGGGTGATGAAGACCTCCATAGCTCAAAGAATTCCACCAGAAGTCTAAGGGAGATCACACTTAACTTACTTTTGTATTTAATCGTTCATAAACAACTTCTGTAAGAATTATGAGTTTTCCATCCATGATTATCTTTATTAATTCTTGCTGTGTTGCGTCTATGAGTGGCTAAGCACTTTAAGTGCTCGCCTAGTCATGAATCTACTATTGTTATAACGTTTGTTTCCTGTTAGATCATGGTTTCGTTGGATATCCTTTGACTATTGTGTAACCCTGGGTTTTGGTAGTATTACGGGTGGTTTAGATCCTGTTAATCCTGTTATTAGATTACCAATTGAACATAGGATTAGCAGTGGTACTAGGGTAGGTTTAAAACCCTATCCCTAGTGTAGGGATTAACCAAGTTACCGCCTCTATCACTTAATATACTTAAAAAGCACAGGAACTCTTTCAGAGAGGGTTAATAATCTGCATAGGTTATTAGACTAGTTCTTGGGATAGTTCGGATTAATCACTATGACCTGGTTGCCCTACCTTCATGACTTTCGAGGGATTCGAGATCACATGAATTATAGGACAGACTAAAGATATCTATTCAGGTCTGTTGATTTTAGAAAACACTAATGAAACCATGGTGTAACATTGCATAGGAAAACATAATTACAATGGTAATAATGAAATGGCTAGGCTAGCACGCTTCTCTCCTAGACATCTTCTACTACTTTTACTTTTCGCATATTTACTTTCTTGTTATTTTATAAAATCAACTTAAAACCCCTTTTTAAACGTGACAATTCAAATTAAAACTAATTGACACTTAGCTCTTGGAATGACCTCGGATTTACCATCTCTACACTACTCACGATCGGGTTCTCTGCCCGTTAATGCGTTTGTCAGGTGAATCGAGTTTTATAAATTTAAAACTTAAATAAAATATATTTTAAAATAAAATACGCATCAGCAAAAAAAATATATGTTACAGTATATGGGCTGCCATCTTGCTAGTGTTTATGTCAATAAAGAGTCAAGAAAAGAAAAGAAAATTTTTGATGTAGAGTTGTGTACGTTTGTCCTAGTTTTTGTCGAGTCTTTGCTTAGCAACGCCTTTTACATGTGTTCGTGTGAATAATTGGCTTGCCACTAGTAAATTTCCCCCATTATCCCTAACCGTGTTTCCTTTACCCTACACCTAACATTACAACCCTTTAAAAGACCTCTATGATAGTAATTCCTAGGTGCTTACGCCAAAGCGGTGGAGATTTTGATCGTTTATCAAGCTTATGATAATCTATATACTATGACAGGTAGTAAGTGTTTATTTCCTTGTTTCTTATATTATTATAATTCATTATTACACCCGAGAGAAAGAGAGAATCCAAACACTCATGTGAGGTGCTAGTGTATAATTTTCGTGCTTTTAATTACGAGGTTAAACCGGTTGTGCCATAAATTATATTTATTGAGTAGGTTAAATGCCCTCGACTTTGCTATTTACTAGGTAGAAAAGCTCATTTGCTTAGGTGTCATTTTATAGACTTTTTTGGGGTCATTTAACCTCCTAAATCATGCAAATATGACCAAATATTGTACTTAATCGTTTCTTTTTGATGTTTTAGCATTTGGGAAGCATTTGGAGGAAAAACACGTGACTTGGGCTTGATTCGGGAAGAAACCAGACAAAAACATAACTTTTTAAGCTTGCGACTTCCATTCTGACGCCTTCACCAAAAGTGCACACAAAGTGAAGTTTTTAATCAAAAGTGTGACTTCTTAGGTCGTAGAGACGACATCAGAAATCTATCCTGACGCCGTCAGGATCAACATGCGATGGTGTAAACCCATTTTGTGACGGCGTCACAATAACCGATAAGAAGAACCCTTTGGAAGATTTGGCGGGCTGACAGCGTCAGGAAACCCTAGTAACGCCGTCAAGATGCAATTTCTACATATGCAACCCTTTACTTTTCATATTTTTGTGTGGTACATCTGATGTCTGACGAGTTACATGGTACCTTGATCTGGCGATGATGAATATGAGCATTTTGAGTGGAATACGTGAAAGTTTACAACTTGGCAAGGCAACCTATTAGGTGTGCAGCCATGACAGGCTTACGCAAGCTCTTATTTGAGCCAATAGATCCTTTTTTTCAAGCATTGGTAATTTACCGTTCCTTTACAATGTACATAAATTTGTCTCCTTATTGCCTATCAGTTGCTACATTGTGTTAGGTGCCACCCAATCGTATGTTGGCGACATCGTTATATTCCGTTGATACTCTTTACTAAACAGCAGCAGCTCTTGGAAATGTGTTGTGGGAAACATGTTGTTTGGGGATTAATATTAGAAAATATAAGTTTACATACCTCCTGTTTACATGGTGTGTCAAATCGGCATGTTTCTTGGCAAGGGAGCACAAAAAAAGTAGTGTTTGTAGCCATGGTGTATCAAACACCGAGTTTATGTATCTCTCTATTTACCACCCCTGTGTCCATGATAGGAGTCAACAACAATGATTACAACCGTGAAATTATATCTCTTTAGTTGTTGACTGCTTACTTGGACACAAGAGTGATCTTTCGAGTGTCATAGGGGTTTTGGCACTATCACGCGTGTTTGAATATCGGAAGTGGCTTCTAATTTGACATACATGATAATGACAAAACCCTTATTGTATATCCGGGTGTTATATTGTGCTTGGTAACCATTGTCTTCATCTGGTGGTCCACTGGTCATAACGGATGCTTCTATAAGGTGTATTCCCTTTATGTTTTCATTGGCGGTGATGAAAACTATTTTGGTACTTAATGTGGCTCTCTGAGCACAGCTTCTTGGTAAGCTGACCATACCCAAGATGTGGGCGCAGCCATGCCAAGCGTTACATACCATTTCGGTATTTACAAACCTGAGCCTCATTTGTCACTGTTATAGGGATTGAACCTTATGCGGCCATTCAAATTTGGGGTTTGTTTGAAGTATAACATGTTGATGAGGCATTTCTTAGGACAGCTGGTGTGTCGCTCATGTTTTTTATGCACAAAGACATCCACCATGAGTGACACATCAACTGGTCTGATAGATGTTTCACATGTAAGTTCGTCGATATATTAAATTTCGTCGGATGTTCTTCGCATTCGCTTTTTTATAGACATACAATGATGAGTTTGATCAATCCTTTAGGTGTACAGCCATGGTACTTTTTTAAAACCATAGGCTCTACTCTAAGCTAAACAATCATTAAATAAGTAGCTTATTAGCCTTCGTCTCTAATGACCCACTCTGTGTTCAAAGTATCAGTCAACAATAATGATTTCAAAAGTCGAATTAAATTTATGTTCATGTTGGCTAATTCTTGAACATGGAAATGATTGTTGGATTATAATAGGGGTATTGCTATTATCAAGCGCGCTTAAATATAGAACGTGGTTTCTAATTTGGCATGCGTGACAGTGACAAGACCCTTATTATATATTCGGATTTTCCATTGCAACCACGGTTATCGAATAATGTATTATTCATTGCTTACTTACCCGAGCGTTCAGTCTTATGTGTTCTTATTTCACTATTACATATATCATGTTTTACCACACATCGTTTACCGGTGACGATAAACACTTAGCAACATTTTGCGGCATTTCATCAATAAGTTGACAACTTAACAGAGTTCATGAGATGTTGTTCGGTGTTTTTGCAGAATCGACTACTCCTATGACCTTTATGTTTTTCTCAGAAATTCCAGGTTAATATGTTCAGTCAATTCTACATAAACTCCTGGCAACAGGTTATGAAAGGAATATGACATCTAGCGATATCGCCCGAGAC
>BQNB010122112.1:0-17795 GCA_026074375.1 Tanacetum coccineum
AACAAGCACAAGGGGGGGTTCAAGCCTTGATCACTAGCCACAACATTTAAATGAAATAGTTAGTAGAGTTGTGGTCCTCCATGGGTGAATGAAGACAAAGAGGGTGTAAGAGTCACATGAGGATGCATGAAGGATGAATACAAATATGTCCCTTTCTCGCATGTGATGGTGTTTTATTTTGAAATTTAAATTAGAGATGAAAAATGCTCTTTGATTTATTTAAGTGTGGTGTATGCGTGTGTTTGGAGTAGAAGTGGAGGGGTAAATAAAATTTTTGACTTATCAACACGAGATGAACGATAACTAAAGTTTACATGAAAAGATTTTGGGTTTCTAGGGTTCCGTTAGGTAAAAAATGCGAAAAACGCAAATTAAACGTTAAAATGTAAAAATAGACATCGGAAGTGATCGTAAACTATGAAACACTTAGAAATGATAAAATAACTCATAAAATGCCTAGACTAATCAAAATTCGAAGTCTGAACGCGTCCGATGACGTTTTTCAGATTTACGCGGGTTAACTTCCCAATAAACTGCCAGATTCAAACGTAACGTATAAAAGTCAAAATAATAATTAGAAAAGTTTAAAATATTGACTTTAAGTTTATGGGGTATGACATCCTTTCCCCGTTAAAAGATCTTTTTCCTCAAAGCTTAAGACGTATCTTGAGACGCGGGTACAGGGTTAGCAAAAAGATGAGGATACTTTTTATTCATTTGGTCATCGCGCTCCTAAGTAAACTCAAGACCTTGTCTTGAGTTCCAACGGACTTTCACAATTGGGTGCAGCTTTGCTTTAGTCGTTTAACTTCTCGATCTATAATTTCGACCGGTTCTTCAATGAAATTAAGCTTGTCATCAATCTAAATTTCGTCTAACAGAATAGCTAGGGGTTCGTCGAAGAAACACTTCTTTAGATTGGAAACGTGAAAAGTACTATGGACACGACTTAGTTACTTTGGGAGTTCAAGTCGATACGCAACCGTTCCCACTTTAGCAAGGATTTTGAAAGGTCCAATATAACGAGGATTTAGCTTCCCCCGTTTGCCAAAACGTATCACCCCTTTCCATGGCGATACCTTCAACATTACCTTATCTCCAACCTCAAATTCCAAAGGCTTACGTCTCCTATCGGCGTAGCTCTTTTGTCTATCACGTCCCACTTGAATACGCTTCTTGATTTGGATGATCTTTTTCGTAGTTTCTTGAATAATCTCAGGGCCAGTAAGTTGAGCATCTCCAACCTCAGCCCAACAGATAGGCGATCGACACTTACGACCGTACAATGCTTCGAACGGTGCAGCTTTGATACTAGTGTGATAACCATTGTTGTAGGAAAACTCCACCAAAGGTAGGTGTCTATCCCAACCTTTCCCAAAATCAATCACACAAGCATGTAGCATGTCCTCTAAGGTTTGGATGGTTCTCTCACTCTGACCATCCGTCTGCGGATGATAAGCCGTACTCATATCCAATTGAGTACCTAAAGCTTTGTTAAGCGATTGCTAGAAATGAGATGTAAATATACTATCTCGATCAGAAATAATCGAAACTGGCACTCCATGTCTTGAGACTACTTCCTTCAAGTATTGTCTCGTCAACTTTCCATTGAGTCGGTTTCCTTCATTGGTAAGAAATGAGCAGACTTGGTGCGTCGGTCAATAATTACCCAAATTGCATCGTGACCCGACTACATCTTTGGCAACTTAGTGACGAAATCCATTGTAATGTTCTCCCATTTCCATACCGGGATCACAGGTTGAACCAACAAACCGGATGGTTTTTGGCATTCGGCCTTGACTCTTGTACAAGTCAGACACTTACTGACGTAGGTGGCAATTTCAGCTTTCATATTTGGCCACCAATACAGTTTCTTCAAGTCTTGGTACATCTTATCCGATACAGGATGGGCCGAATACTTTGACGTATGCGACTCATGCATAATTAGAGTTCTCAAGTATCCAAAACAGGGTATCCAACTTCTATTCCTTAAACATAACGTTCCATCAGCACGGGGCTCTAGATTCTTAATCATACCACGCAAATCCTTGATTCCATAACTCTCTTCCTTTCTCGCATCAACCTGAGTGTTTGAAATTTGCACGGGAAGGTTCAGACCAATCGTTAAAACCAAGGTTCAAACTCGTTGTGGCTTGTTCCGTTCCTTTCGGCTCAAGGCATCCGCCACCACATTCGCCTTTCCCATATGATAACAAATTTCACAGTCGTAGTCACTCAACAATTCCAAGCATTGATGTTGTCTCATGTTCAACTTTTTCTGATCAAGAATATGTTGCAAGCTCTTATGATCAGTGAACACAACGCATTGCGTTCCATACAAATAATGTTTCTACATTTTGAGAGCAAACACTACAGCTCCAAGCTCTAAGTCATGTGTAGTGTAATTCTTCTCATGAATCTTGAGTTGGCGTGACGCGTAGGCTATGACTTTCTCCCTTTGCATAAAAAATGCACCTAACTTTTTACGAGAAGCATCACAGTAAACCACGAAGTTTTCACTACCTTCGGGTAAAGCCAAAATCGGTGCACTACACAATCTCTACTTCAACAGCTGAAATGCAGCTTCTGCCTTTTCACTCCAATCAACTTCATGTTCTTTTGAGTCAGCTTCATCATAGGCTTGGCAATTTTTGAGAAACCTTTGATAAATAGACAGTAATAGCCAGCAAGACCTAGAAATTGATGAATCTCTGTTGGAGTCTTGGGCAATGCTCAATCCTTGATTGACTCAATCTTAGCTGGGTCCACGTGAATGCCTTCACTATCAATCACGTGACCAAGAAATTATACCTTCGACAGCCAAAATTCACACTTTGAAAACTTAGCGTACAATTCTTCCTTCTTAAGCAACTCCAAAATTAACTTAAGATGTTCTGCGTGCTCTTCCTCGCTCTTGGAGTAGATCAAGATGTCATCAATAAAAATGATCACGAATTTACCCAGATATGGCTTGCACACCCGATTCATCAGATCCATGAATACCGCCGGTGCGTTGGTCAGTCCAAATGGTATCACTTGAAACTCATAGTGACCATAGCGTGTCCTGAATGCCGTCTTTGGAATGTCTTCCTCTCAAACTCTGAGTTGGTGATAACCAGATCTTAGGTCGATCTTAGAGTAGACTCTTGACCCTTGCAACTGATCAAATAAGTCGTCGATTCTCAGGAGTGGGTATCAGTTTTTCACAGTCAGCTTGTTCAGTTCACGGTAATCGATACACATCCGAAAAGATCCATCTTTCTTTTTGAAAAACAAGACCGGGGCTCCCTAGGGTGAGGAACTTAGTCTTATAAACCCTTTGTCAGAAAGTTCTTGTAGTTGAGTGGACAGTTCTTGCAGTTCTGACGGTGCTAATCTATGTGGGGCGCGTGCCAAAGGTGGAAATCCAGGCAAGTCTTCTGGAAAGACTTCCGAAAAGTCTCGTACGATAGGCACATCCTCAAGTCGCTTCTCCTCCGACTTGTCTTCGGTTTCCTTCTTCGTAATTTGTGCCAGAAAAATTTGACAACCTCTTTTAATATATTTCTGTGTTTTAGCGCACGATATAATGCTCAACTTTGACTTCTTTCCTTTGTCACTACTATCACCTTGGACTATCAAAACTTTGTCTCCATAGGGAATCCATACAATCTTTTCATTACACACGATCACTGCATGATGGTTCGCTAACCAATCCATGCCGATGATGACGTCAAAACTACCCAGTTCTACTGGTATTAGATCAATATTGAATGGTTGACCTAGCAATCCTAACGTACATCCTCTAAGTACGGTATTAGTTTTAGAGATTCTTCCATCGGCTAATTCGACAGCATAGCTAACGTCTAAAGTATCGGGGGTTATATCAAGCAAGGTACTAAAAGTAGTCGACATGAAACTTCGGTCGGCCCCTGAATCGAATAACATAGAAGCATAGTGATTGTTGAGAATAAACGTACCCGTGACAACGTTTGATTCAGGGTTAGCTTCTCTTCCTCCCAGCACATTAGCCTTTCCTTTAGCTTCCTTGGTCTTTTTCCTACCTTTTTTTCCACAGTTATGATTCTTCAACTTGGGACATTCATTCCTGTAGTGTCCCTGCCTCCCACACTCAAAACAAGTAGGAACCCTCTGATTCACTATCGGAGCTCTTTGAGTAGCTGGGACAGCAACTACATTCTTACAATCCCTGGCCATATGCCCTACCTTGTTACACTTCCCACACTTCACAGTGCATGGTCCTTCATGATGTAACTTACACTTGTTGCTGTAAGACAAGGCCCAACAAATCCCCTTTTCTCATTGTTACCAGCCGTATAGGCTCTTGCCACATTCTGGCCTCTAACATTTTATCTTTTGAATAGTGGTTGCTGCCCATGGTTGTCTCTCTGGTTGACCTCCAACCTTCTTTTGTTTTCAGCATTTTTTAGTGCATACCCCTTCAACTTTTGGTCCATTAAATTGTTGGCAATACAAACAGCATCTTGGAGTCTTTTAGGTTCAAAAGCAACTACATTCCCTTGGATGTTATCAGGGATACCTCCAATGAATTTCTCAACTCGATCCTCCTCCTCGGGGACCATCTTGGTGCACATCATAGTCAACTCTTGAAATCTCTGTGTATAAGCATCCAAATCATTGTTCTTCACGGTCAAATTCCACAGCTCAGACTCCATCTTTTGAATTTCATTTCTTGGGCAATACACTTCAGTCATTAACTTTATGAGCTCTCTCCATGACATGGCAAATGCAGCCTCAGTTCCAACGGTTCTCTTTGTAAGTTTCCACCAAGGTAGAGCACACTATTCAACAAAGGTGCAAGTTAGTAGTAGCTATAGTTAAAATTGGTATTTCTCCTAGGACAATTGCTGTATGGATACTGGTTTCTATCTTCTCAAACTACCTTATCAACCCGACAACTCCTTCCATTCCCTTGAAGTTGAGTGGTTGACACTTCATGAAGTCTTGGTATGTACACTCTCGAGCAACAGGCCTAGCACCCCTATTATTCTCATTTGGATTTCCATTTCCACCATTTCCATTTACACCATTTCCATCTCTACCATTTCCATCTCCACCATTTCCATTATCGCCGTCACTGCCATTTTGGCTTTGACTTTCAGCCTCGAGAACATTTGCAGCACGAGTCGCCTCATAAGCAGCCAACGCTTCTTTCACTCGTCGGTTAACGAGTTTTTCGATTGCCTCCGGGGTCATACCAGAACGAGTGATAGTCATGTTCTACAACACAAGACATAGCATACGGTGAGATTCGATACGAAATATAGCCACTATAAATGGTATATATGGTTTATATAGGAAAATACAATAGAACATATTTTGCTAGAATAAGTAAATAGCAATAATGACAAACACGCGAGAAAATCAAAATAAGCTTTTCATATCATATATAAAAGCATCAGTAGGTTACATTCAACCCATAATGGGGAACTTGATTTACGTTAATACTACTACTAACAACTAGTTCTACCACTAGTCTAAAGTCCATACACAACATCATGGGCGAAAACCCAAACGCCTCGCCGCGAATGTCTCCAATCCTCGAAATCGCATCCTGTCATAGTAACAAAACCTATGAATCTGCCTAAACTCACTCTCCATAAAGCTCACGCATCGCCCAAACCTATCGGCTCTTGCTCTCTCCATCATCATGGTGCCTCAAAGTCTTGCGTTGCTCCTCTCCAAGGATGCAATCAAACTCCTTGCCTCCAACTCTTTCTGTCCCGTCTTAATGTCCTCTATGCTCTGAAGAGGTATCTCTATAACATGATCATAAATATCCTGCAAACCCTCCTCAATCTGCTCCAGACGCTCCACAGCATCGGGCATAAGCATACCATCAGGGATATCAATCCCGGCAACCACATCCACTCCAACCTCCATAGTACCCCTATCACTGGACTCGACCTCGTCCTCAACCTCGTCCTCTACATCAACCCCAACATCAACCTCCATACCAATACCTGCATCAACCTCAGCCTCAACATCCCTATCTACTAGAACCTCATCAGCCGTAGCATCAGCCTCAATATCTGCCAACACATCAGTATCAATGTCCTCCTAAACACTATCCTCTGGTGAAATAGAATCCCTAAACCTTTTGTGAGGTGGAAGGATATCAGCACGAGAAGGAACTAAAGCTCTCGTAGCATGGATAGATAAAGTCACGGTAGCAGTAAGGGACCTACATCTCTTGCGAGATGGTCCAACAGATGACTCGGAAGAAGAATCCCCAGCTGACGACTTAGATGTCGTCGGTGGATACATTGTAGATAATGAGGCAGACCTCTAATGGAGATACGCCTTGCTACACCATGGAGTCCTAGGAAGTGGTGGATAAAAAAATCTCGATGATGTAGATGAATCAGCAACGGTGGTGTCTGGTGGTGAATGTCAAGGTAAAGAATGACCCGAAATAGAATGCCTAGATGATGAATGATCTGAAGATGAATGACTCAATGATGATCCAGAAGTAAAACGATCCAAGTAATATGATGTGTACCTCAATGCTAAACGATAAGAAGGTAAAGGTCTAACCGACTTCTTCGTGGTCAATGCCCTACATGGCCCACCAGGATGAGTACAGTAAAGTCGTCCAATGGGAATGTCCTCCCCGGTTCGGATAAGAATAGCTCGTCGTCGACGAATCCCGGGTGGTGAATCAACAGGTGCAAGAGGAACTCAGATGATGGTGCAACAACAACAGATGGTGCGGGTAAAATATGAGCAGTAGGGATCTCTAAAGTAGAAGTAGTAGGTGATACATGCCTTTTGGGTATCTCAGTATCTGACTCTGAATCATCTGAATAGAGAAAAGGTAAAAACATAGGTGCTACAAATACGGGAGGTGGTGAACTCTCCGATGGATCAACCTCCGACGATGAATGAGTATCAAGCTAGAGCACCCAGGCAGGTGAGGCAACTGCAGCCGCCCCCACATCTGGTGCAACCAGGACCTCAACAAAAATAGAACCGATAAGGATAACTCGTGGAAAAGAGGATCTCACACTCTCGACTAATACGTCCGAAGAAATAGAAATAACTAGAGCTGCCATAACCTGCACAAGCAAAAGTTTATATAAATCCCCTTTATATCAAACCATGCAAGGTGCATGTAATGCAGAAGAAAATAAAGATGCTGTAAAATATAGTCATGGCAAAATTAATCGTATTATAATTATGGAAAAGTATTATAATTAATACCTGTATACTTATCGATAGTAATTATATATGTAAGCAAGTAAACACGTAGGATCACATACTTGTTATAGACCAGACCTAAATATACTACCTGGTTTTCTATAACCTTGGCTCTGGATACCAATCTGTCACACCCCCAAACGGGGCCTGGATGGAAACACGTGTCCGGGGGCGTGACGTCATAATATACATCACACAAGATACAAAGAACGACCTCTAAGGGTACGTTTAGAAATCCAACATTGTTGCATTAATAAAATAGTTAAAGTTTTACATAGGTTTAAAGATAATATGCGGAAGCGAATAAAAGGTTTTCAAAGTTTGACAACGATGTTAACATAGATATTAATAAGTCTTGAAAATCGGCCCAAAGCATGGCAACACCATAAAGCAAGCAAAGACATCCAAAGCTAAGCACCTGAGAAAAACATGCTAAAACGTCAACATAAAGTTGGTGAATTCATAGGTTTGAAATTTGATATAAGAGTGGACCACAAATTTTGCAAAACGCATGTGACTATTATAACAGATACAATATCACATAAAAAGGCATTTACGTTGCACTAAGCTCGTGATACCGAGGCTAAATGTAATAGGAGCATGCAAAATGCTTAATAAACTTGCCCTGACGGGTGCCAACATGACGCTTCACCGTATCACTCGACATGGTATACGTCCGTTGATCATGTAAGAGCTACTTACACGGACGGGGATGATTAGTCCCAATAGATCTATTTACAAGACTCGCGCTCACTTACCAATCAACTGATCATAAATAACTAACGGTTCAAGATAAATCGGGCATACAAGTTTCAACATTTACTTAAGCAACACGTAAACAAGATTGGGAAAAACGTAAAGCATTTGTGTCCAATGTTTAAAAGTAAGCAATGTTTTCACCCCAAAAAGTAAAGCAAAGTAGTAAAAACGTGGGGCTATGAACTCACCTTAGCAAGATGAGCGAACGGTAAATCACGTAAATAAAAGATGATATAGAAATCTAGCCGCGACCTAGATAAATAACGCGTCTTAGGAAAACGAAAAGTATACTAAATATAGCACGAAACGTTTAATATAGAAAGACATCCATGTATGTTTGTGTTTTGGTTTTATTTATCAAAATGACTTAGTGAAATTATAACGTTCTTCGTTGAATCCCGATCCTTTTCTGAAAGTTACCATTTATAGAAAGTTTCCTTTTTAGGAAAGATTTTAGTTTCAAGACGTTAATATCGTCCCCTATATTTGTTAAGTTTTCATATTTTCAAAACACACTAACTAGTCTTAATCGCTTAACTTCTATATCCATTTCGCTAAAACATAATAAAAGTTACTATTTTTGGTATCCTACCTCATTTATCAATCCCGACATTATTTACATATTTTTATGACATTTCAAATGTTTCTAATCAATAACCTAATGTTTTTATATGTTTCGCCAACGTTTTGAAAGTCCAAAAATGTCCAAAAGTGTCCGAAAACCTCATTTTATTTTCCAAACAGCACTACGTCAAAATGGTTTTGCTGAACAATGTTTCAAGTTTCATTTGGCTATAACTTGGCCGTTTTAAGTCCAATTTTAGTGTATAATATATGAAAAACTATCTATTCGAAACGAGCTCTCCAAAAACTACCTTTATGCCTAATAAAAACATTCCTAAGTCGCCTAAAACCTCAAAACAATTTCGGATCAGCAACTACCTTTTTCACAAACGCTTCCAAAAATCACACCAAACTTCACAATAGTGCCTAGTCTAGCCTAATCTCCATTCACAACTAATCCACAATAAAACCACACCTAAAACTAACCTAATCCCTTCATTTCTATTTTTGCAACTCAATTTTCAACTCACCTCACCAAGATCATAAAGTCATAAACATATTACTTCTATTTTTATAAAAGATGGCAAGATATTATTTCATTTCTTTTTGAAAAATCAACACAAACACCATAGGAATCATAGATCTATGCAAGAACATAAACATATGTAGGATGAAAATAGAAATGAAAGTATAAGTTTCAAGATAAGCTTACAAATATGAAGAACAAGCTTAAGAAAACACAAGAATGAAGATGGAAGACTTGGATCTTGAAAAACCCCAAATAATAACCAAACCCTAATTTGTAGATCTTGAAGTAAACCCTTGAATCAAATGATCAAACCCTTGGAACACCCTTAGATATGATTAGAAATGATCTTAAAATGAGTGAATCTTGATAGAAATCAAAACTATGGAAAGTATATGTATGTATGTGTGTGCCGTGAGCAAGAAGAGAGAAAAAGAGAGAGATGAGTGATTTTTGAGGCTATAAAATGAGAGTGAATCCCTAAGTTAGAAGTATGTATGGTATTTATAGGAAATGATTAGGTTAAGGGTTCATGACTAGTCACACAAGAGTGAAACCAATGGCTAAGTGACCAACACACACCAAAGGTGTGTGTGGTGATGGTTCAAACGCAAACATAAGGGGGAGGGGGGGTTCAAGTCTTGGTCACTAGCCAAAATAATTAAATGAAATGGTTAGTGGAATTATGGTCCTCCATGGATGAATGAAGACAAAGGCTGTAAGAAGTCACAAGTATGCATGGGATAAGATTACAAAATGTCACTATCCTTGCATGTGATGTAGTTTAAATTCAAAATTAAGATGAAGGATTCCACTCTATTTAATTTAGAGTGTGTTTGTGCGTGGGATTTAAGTAGGGGGGAGAGGGCAAATGAAAATTTTGACTTATAAACACGAGATGTATGATAACTAAAGTTTACACGAAAAGATTTCGGGTTTCTGGGTTTTGTTAGGTCAAAAAAGCAAAAAACGCAAATTAAACGCTAAAACATAAAATAAATATCAAAGTGATCGTAGACTACGCACCATTTAGAAATACCAAAAATAACTCATATATAGTCTAAACTAACAAAATTAAGAGCTCAGAAACTCCGTCGATGACGTTTTTCAGATTACGCGGGTTAACCTCTCGATAAACTGCCACGATTCAAACGAAGCAATAAAAGTCAAAAATGTGTAAACCTAAAGATCCTTGTAAGATCAGAATTGAGTAGACTAATATCTAGGAAAACAATAAAAAGAACAATATAATGCACAGCGGAATTAAACCTTATAAGAACATTCCTTTATTATTTGCCTAACAAGGTTTCAATCATCCATCTTTATACAATGACTACTACAACCCTCAATTCTACTTGATCAATGGTAGAACTGTTTATCTCTACAAAACTATAACAAGGAATCAAAGATCCTTGAGGCTAAAAAAACCAAACCTTAGGCGTTTATAATAGAGAACTCACACCTAAAACACACACACACTTTCCTGATGTTTACATCTTTGATACACAAAAAACTATACGACCTATACTCGTTAAATAGTATGAGATATTAGTTTACAAAGATAAGAACAAAATAAAGATATAATAAATCTTTTTAACATTAAGTTATCTTTAGAATCTTCAAATCTTTCCACTTGAAGAATTCTTCCTTTGCCCTTGTTGAGTCCCTCATCCTTTCATATATTTTTGTCTTATCAACTCAAAAATTTAAGTCCTTTTGTTTCATTCTTTTATTCACTTTGTCTCATCAAATCAAGAATCCTAACAATCTTCCCCTATTTGATGATGACAAAACAAACAAAGTCATGTACGAACTTCATCATAAAGCCAAAGCTTCCCCTGAAGTTGAGATGTAATCATCTCCCTGAATGAAACAAAACTTACCCTTAATTTAAATTTCCTTTGTACCATGCTACACCAAGGATCTACAAGTTGCAACCTATTAATATATTCTTCCCCTTTTTGTCATAATCCAATAGGGAACTTATGATTGTAAACAACTTTGATCTTAACTACTACAAACTAATATCACACTTCTAATCTAAGCCTTCTAACTCCTCAAATTACCCACCATTAAGCACAATAAGAAAAATGAACTTGAGTAGTAGAAACTCATACTAGAAGTAGTAATAATGACTAGCAGTAGTAAAAACCTTCACCTTAATGCTACATGTAAATGGTTAAACATTTTAACAATAAGCTTCCCCTGAAACCCATATGTAAACCATTTCTTGAATCTTCAATTTAGTTGGCTTAATGTAATGATTACTAATGAAGAAAACTAAGTATAACGATCTTGATGCTGAAGTAGAATAACCTAAACTTGTGTCTTATGTCTTGTACTATCCACGTGACTCCAAACTTATAAATAAATTTGTGAAATATAAGTAGATCGCAACCTCTTGACAAAAATCCTCATCTTCTATGAGACACATACTAAGTGATAGCAAATGTGAGCATTGAGCACCATAAGAAAAATCACACACCTTTGCTAGATTTTGACAAGTCTTCGTCACATCGTTTCTAAGCACGAACAAGTTATCTTTAAAGTGTAACACCCACTTTAAGATATGATAAGAACAGGCATCTAAAAAACTCCACTTCATCGTCAAATAAGTGATAAACAATAATCTTCGTAATCAATTAATCCAAATAATCCCAAAATCGAGCCTTTAAAATGTTTAAGAACATTTAAACCAAAATAAATCTGTTAGCTTCCCCTTAAACGAAGCATCCTGTGTGTATCCCCAAGCAGTATTAACTTCAAACACGAAGCAGTACTAAGTATAAATACTAACAGTATTAATATGTAAAGGTAGCAGTACTAAAATGTAACAAGCAGTACTAACTTAGCGACGCTTTATCTGTCATAAAAAGTCACGAATCCGTCACTAATTTCCATTCTCCTTCCTCCCATTTTAGCGACACTTTTTCTGTCACTAAACCGTCACAGATCTGTTTACTCCTTCCTCCTATGGCCTATTGTGACACTTTAAGTATTAGTAAACTATCACTAATGTGTCACTTTTTCATTATTCTCTTGGTAGTATTTACAATACAACGAGGCAAAACTAAAGTTTCTATTGTCAGATTACTAATAATATATCTTGTATAAATTCTTGTCAGTAGTAACACAACTTCGATCCCAAGCTAAAGTACAAGTTGTTCTGACTGAGCAGTATTTTTACAGAGAACAAGCCAAAGAGTACTATCCTTGCAAGGGCAGCAATATAACAAGTCATACTTGATAGTATAAGTTACTCCTTGGTTAAAAATTAACAAGCATAAGTAGCATCATTAACCTTGAATATTCATTTAACAGTAGTAAGAGTTAATAGGCAACATTTAAAGAGTGACCGATTCATGTAACACATATCATTTTCTTTCTAATAACCAACATATTCTCAGTTAAATCAAGTGTAGAGTTACTTATAACACAGTAGTGCTATTCAATCAAACTAGTAAAATTACTTGTGTTGCTAGTAACCCAGTCGACAAAGCTCGTTCCTTAGAAAGTAGACTAGATCTATCTAAAAGAAAGTAGAGTTGCTTACTTGTCAATTTTAATCGTCGAACAAAGAGGGGGGGGGTGGGGGGGTGAACCATGAGACTTGACAGAGATAGACAAACATAATCACTACAACCTCTTGCTTCATTATACCATCAGTAGGCCTTCTTAAGTAGCGTTGCTCGTTGAAACCCTAAAGAAGTAAAGTTACTTCTTTTGCTGCTTCTTTTTCATACCAAGAAATGATCAAACCCTAGATTAAAATTGGGTTTTTCTTTCAGCATCTTCTGAATCTCCTTGCTATATCATAACAGCCTGATGTTGAGTTTTATTAGTTATAATAAGGTTTTGTGGTAACCTAAATCTTGTCACCAATTTCGAATAAATCTACATTCAGGACAAAGATAATGAAAACATATTATGTACCAACCAGATTGTCGAAGTGTTAGACCTCATCTTAATTTTATGTTAGACACAACTTGAACTAGATCATGTAGCTTCAAGAAATCAAAACAAACAATACAATTTGGTTTTGATACACAAATAAACACATTTCTGTTTTATGTCAGAGATTAGGGTTGCCAACAACCTAACTCCACCAAGTTCGTCAAATAACCAAACAGACATCATCTCTTCTATTTTTCTTCAAAAATCACGAATACAAAAACACCTTGTTGATCCTTGGATCGAGGAGCCCCAGGCTTTGATACCAATTGATGACAGATCATTAAAGCCCATCTAGGGATATATTTAAGAATAAAAACTATTTGCTGTGGAATAATAAAAAATAGTATATAATCAAACAAGGTTTTATCATTAAACATTTCCACCAAGCTCCTATTTTGATCAGAATAATACAGTTACCTATCTCTAACAGTAACACAAATCAAGGAAAACCTTGATTACCTTGAGGCTACATCACCACTATAGACGTCTACATTTTTCTTTGTGTACACACACACACTTTTTCTGTGTATATAAATTATGTGTCTATGATCTCTTTATATAGAGAGATCATGACTTACAAAGGAAGTTAACATAAAGATATAAACAAATAAATCTTTTAAACATTAAAAAATATCTTTTGTTATCTTCTTAAGGAGATCTTCCATAATCTTCATCTTTTGATATATTTGACCAAATCTTTCATATTTCTCCACCAGCTTGTAAAATTCCAATCTTGACGATTTAGTCCTTATGTTTTATTCTTTTATTTATTTTGTCTCATCAAATCTAAAATCTTAAGCAATCATTACCCATTTGATGTGTACAAAACAAACAAAGTCATGTACGAACTTCCTCATAATGCCAAAAGCTTCCCTGTGTGAATGTTAGTTAGAGCATGGATCTTCGGAATGGAAACAAAATTCCCTTAAGGTAGGATTTCCCTTTTTACATGTCCACACAAAGATCTACAAGTTTCTAATTGTACCTGTTAACATCTTTAACCTACCCCTTAAGTAGATATCAAAGCCTCATGGCTCGTGATATCTAGAATTTACAAGGTTTCAGGTATCTGTTACATGGTTTCAAGTCTGCTACTGAGATTCAAGAAGAAGAGTTGATTCAAAACAACCAGTTCGATATGTATAAATCATTTTCTGTTGTTAATTTTTAGTCTGGACACTGATTTGATTATGATGATGGTGGTCTGGATTTAATATACACTCGTTCTTGGTTTGTGGTCTAAGAAATCCCTCGCGACATGGGCCATTTAGATAATACTAATTAGCAGCTGAAACAGTTAGTGCTGTTTGGTTTTTGACTCGATTATAACCGATTGAGCTCAGTCAGGATTAAACTCAAAAACACAACCAACAACACAATTGCAACAAATACTACAATCTAACCCATCATCTATAAATTCAAAACAACCTCAACAACATCAATCCACTTTATCCTAAATACAACAGCCAAAACCGACTCCTTATAATCATACTCATCACAATCACATCCATTTTTAACCTACCCCTTCATCCTCCTCAAACATAAACTCATTACAACCCATTACGGACATGACTCAAAAAACTCAAACATGATCTCAGAACATTCCTTTTTTGTGTTGAAACAATAAAGTCATGATCTTTAACCGATCAAACAACACGAAAAGAATATTCATCATCGATCTTGACTCAAAACAAGAACAAAACATAAAACCAACCCAAGACCATTATTCAATGATCTTGAAGCCAATAGGTACTTGGGTTTTCTCTCGTGGGTCTATATGAACAAGACGCGTTTCGATTTATGAAGAAAAACATGAGTTTTTTGAGGGTTTCGTGTATGATTCGAGCATAGATAATGAGTTTGCTAAGAAGGGTGGTGTTTGATTTGTGTAAGTATTAAAGAGATGATATTTAAGAGAGCATCTTGACTGAGTTGTTTTGAGACATAACCGATAAGAGGATGAAGATGTGACTGGTTTTATAGAGAGATAAGGAGGGATTTGGAGTAGCAAATTCTTTTGTTTTGATGAGTATTTGACTGCGTGTGAGTGATAAGAAAATAAAGAGGCGTTGAATATTGTGAGATATGGTTGCCTTAACTTTTAATTGATATACATCGTGAAACCTAGACTAATTGGACTAGACATACATTTGGATCATATGCTTATGATAATTAAAGCAAACATGGGCTGGGTGTGTTTGGTTAAACAATGAGACATTAGACTGCACTTCTGGGCCTAATTTAGTTTTGTTATTTGGAGTGAGCTGGAATAGATTGCATCATAATGATTGGGCTGATACGTTAAATAATTAGGATGGACGCATATGGGCCTTAGTATCCGAATGTTACAAATTGCTTGTCTTTGAGCCAAAATTGATATATTTGGTTAACTTATGGTATCATTCTAGTGATGACACAATTTTGGACTAAAAGGTTTTGATTAATGCTATCAATATATGATTAGTACTGCTCCTCGTTAAGTTTTAATACTGCTTCAAGGTATATTACTATTGTTTCGTGCTCAAATGTTAATACTGCTCGTTTTATAGTTAATACTTCCAAGAGAGTGACGAATTAGTGATAGTTTACTGACACTAAAAAGTGTCACAAAAGGAATGGGAGGAAGGAGATTACAGAATAGTGACAGATTAGTGACAATTTTGTGACAGTTAAAGCGTCGCTAAAATGAATAGGAGGAAGGAGAATTGAAATTAGTGACACATTAGTGACATTTTTGTGACAGATAAAGTGTTGCCAATTGATAAAATTTTAGTATTGCTTCTTTAAAAGTTTATACTGCCACTTATTTGTTTCCACTGCTGGGATTATAGTTTGTGCTGCTAGCTTTAGCACATATCGGATAACACACACTTTAGGATCTCAGACAAAACAAAAGCACAAGTTTGTTGGGTGTTTACTATTTATATTTTTAATTTGGTTTAAATGTTCTTAAACGTTTTTTAGGGTCGTAATTATTAGTTTAATTGGTTACGAAGATGGTTATTTATCACTTATTTGACATTGAAGTGGAGTTTTTCGGATGCGTGTTCTTATCATATCTTAAAGTAGGTGTTACACTTTGAAGATAACTTGTTCGTGCTTAGAAACAATGTGATGAAGACTTGACAAATCTAGCAAAGGTGTGTGGTCTAACTTATGGTGCTCAATGCTCACATTTGTTATCACTTTGGTTATGTGTCTCATAGAAGATGAGGATTTTGTCAAGAGGTTGCGATCTACTTATATTTCCCAGATTTATTTATAAGTTTGGAGTCACGTGGATAGTACAAGATATAAGACATAAGTTTGGGATATTTTACTTCTTCATCAAGTTCGTTATACTCAATCTTCTTTATCAGTAATCATTACATAGAGCCTAAAGAATTTGAAGATTCAAGAGATGGTTAACATATTGGTTTCAGGGGAAGCTTATTGACAAAATGTTTAACCATTTACATGTGACATTAAGGTGAAGGTTTTTACTACTGCTAGTCATTATTACTACTGCTAGTGTGAGTTTCTACTACTCAAGTTCATTTTTCTTATTGTGCTTAATGGTAAGTAATTTGAGGAGATAGAAGGCTTGGATTAGAAGTGTGATATTGTTTTGTAGTGGTCAATATCAAAGTTGCTTATATTCATATGTCCTCTATTGGATTATGACGAAAAGGGGAAGAGGATGTTAACATGTACAATTGGCAACTTGTAGATCCTTGGTGTGGCATGGTACAAAGGGAAATCTACTTAAGGGGAAGTTTTATTTCATTCAGGGAGATGATTACATCTTAACTTCAAGGGAAGCTTTGGCTTTATGATGAAGTTTGTACACAACTTTGTTTGTTTTGTCATCATCAAATAGGGGAAGATTGTTGGGATTCTAAATTTGATGAGACAAAATAAATAAAAGAATGAAACATAAGGACTAAATCTAGCAGATTGGAATTCTGCAAGCTGGTGGAGAATTATGGAAGATTTGGTCAAAGATATCAAAAGATGAAGACCTCCTTAAGAAGATAAAGATAACAAAAGATATTCTTAATGTTTAAAAGATTTACTTGTTTATATCTTTATGTTAACTTCATTTGTAAGTCATGATCTCTCTATATAAAGAGATCATAGACACATAGTTTTAGATATCCAGAAAAGTGTGTGTGTGTACACAAAGAAAAATGTAGACGTCTATAGTGGTGATGTAGCCTCAAGGTAATCAAGGTTTTCCTTGATCCCTGTTACTGTTAGAGATAGGTAACTGTATTATTCTGATCAAATAATATTGAGGCTTGGTGGAAACGTTTAATGATAAACCTTGTTTGATAATATACTGTTCTTTATTATTCCGATGCATATTTATATTATCTGTAAAACATATCCTAGATAGGCTTAAATGATCTTCACACCCGGCTCTTGGAACCTACATTTTTTATTTCACTCTAGAAGAAACTTGAATAACCAATAAGGATCTAGACCCTCTAAACCGACTTTGGACACCCCTTTAGGCCCTGGAACCGACATAAAATTATAGTATAAATAGGAGACCCCTATGCCTCATTTTAACACACACCTCACTATTCTCCAACCCTAAATCCTAATCCTCATAGTCACCACTCCTCTCCAAAGACATCTAAGTCTAGGAAAGTCAAGACGAAGCTCCAGGAAAGCCAAGAAAGTGGAAGGATCCCTCTAAGTCTCAAGTTTGTCATTTCTTAGTTTACATTCCTTTAATATTTTGCAATACTTCTGTAAGAACTTTAATTTTGTTTATGAATGCATT
>BQNB010122113.1:0-20340 GCA_026074375.1 Tanacetum coccineum
AAAACCTGCTGATTTTGTTAAATGAAAAAGGACTTTTGGGTTTTTAGAAACTGTGACCAAAATGGCTTGGTGGTTTTTGACTTACCAAAGTCAAAAGACCAAGGCTTTCTAACAGCCTTGTTTAGACACACAAAACACACTCTTTTGACACTTCAACTCAAGCCACAAGTGCTTAACTGAATAAGCACTTGTGGTGTCTTCTAAAATCTCACAGTTGTGAGAACAGTTTTTAAAATCTTTGGAAAACACTTTTAAAACTAAAAACTTTTTAAAAACAGCTTGTAAGTGCTTAAAACTTAAGTTAAAGTAAACCAAAATACCTCAACCCATGCCAAGACCAATTTGACCCATTTTTAGGCTTATGCCAAACACCCCTTTACTTTAAAACTGTCAAACCAAAGTGAGTTTAAAATCTATTTTTAAGCTAAAACTTTGAAAACCTTTTATCTACTCTTACTTATATTGACCTACTTAAACTATTTTAACACTAAAAGTCCTAGCTTATTAATAAAAATAAGCTAGTTTCTCAGCTAGCTTATTACACTAACTTGGCAGAATTGAGAGATAAGCTAATATAACACAAAATTATGCAATAAAAACTTAAAACAGCCAAATAACAGTTCTAAACTAATGTATTTGCAAAGATAAAAAGCAAATAAGCTAATGCCTTAAGCTAAAAGATAAGCTAAGTGAAAATAGAGAATTGAAACCTTGGATTTTTGTTGTCTCAGAACCAAGGCCACTCTTTCTGAGTGAGTGGCCTAAAAAGCCTGTCCTAATGGCCCCTTAGCCTCTAAACCTGAGCTTAAAGCTCAATAAGCTCTTGGGAGCTTATTACTCCAATTAGCTTCCAAAGTGAATTTCATGTGCTCAAATGATGTTGTTTTGATGTGAATGGATTTAAGTGAGTAAGTTAATGACTTTTAACAAATTTCCAGCTTAATTTGAGCTTATTAACAAGAATAAGCTCAAAAGAGCTTATTGGAGCTTATTGAAGTAAAAATGGCTTATTATTGGAAATAAAGAACAAGTAAACTTTGAAACTGAATTTTATTCCTCAAATGAAGAAGTACAAGCTGAAAGAACAAGATTACAAATGCTTAAAGCTTAATAAACTTAAGAAAAATGCTTAAAATTACGAAAAAAATTACAAAACTAAAAAATAAAAAACTTGCTTCTTGTTCTTGTGTCTTCTACAGCTTTTATAGAGAGCCCTTGTGTTAGTCGTGTGAGAGGGGGAGAAGCAAACGAATCCTAGCCCTCCAATTTCATTCAAAATCAATCTTGGTCGTCGAACAAGACCTTGGGGGTGTAGGATTGCCAACATTGCACCTTTGTAACTGGGAAAGTAGTGAGGATGGGGAAATTGTGTTATTCCATGGAGGAGGTGAAGGTTCTAAGGGTTTTATTAAAACGGGTTAAAACAAACAGCGTGAGATTGTTTGGGAGGGAAGAAAAAACAGCGGGAAAGGTGTTTATGGTTATAGACAGAAGAGTGTGTTTGAGAGTTTGGCAAGAATGGTCCCTCTAGGTTACTTGTTCATTTGCACACATGGTCCTTGTGGTTATATAACTTTGGGGACTTGGCAAAACAAGTCCCCAAGAGTTATATAACTCTTTGCACATTTCATCCTTGGTGTGTACAAGTTAGGGGGGTTGGCAGTTTTGCCCCCCCACTTGTTACTTTGAGCAAATTGCAAAATCAGCCCTTGTCTTCATTTTTCTCTTTTTTCTTCTTTATATATAAGTTTAGGGATTGACAATTTCAGTCCCTGAACTTATATTTCTTTGACTTTGGCCTCGGGGTTGACTTTGACTTTGACCAGTTGACTTTTCTGTTGACTTTTTGACTTGATTGACTTTCCGGCTTCGATTTGGCTTTGTCTTTCACAGTCTTTTCCATTCCGAGTCCGGTTTTGTCGTTTTGGCTTTGTTTTTCGTCCTTTTCTTGGTTATCCGTTCCTGCACAACACAATTAGCAAAACAAGCATATATTGGGCATTTTAAGTCCGTTTTTGGTTTATTTTAGCTTGTTTTTAAAGGTAAAAGGTATGTGTATTTAAGCACATACCAATCAGCTAGCATAGTCCTAGCAGCCTCTATTAGTATTTTATTTTTCCTCTTAGCTACTCCATTCTGTTAAAGGGTTCTAGCTAAACTAATTCTCTCTTAATACCTTATTTCTTACAGAATTGATTCATCTCTTTATTCTTAAATTCAGTTCCATTGTCACATCTAATTATCTTAACTATGTGATTCATTAAGTTTTCTATTCCATTTATAAAGGCCTTGAGAATGCCACTAGTCTCATCCTTAGTGGCTAGAAAGAAAACCTAACAAAATCTACTATAGTCATCTGTGACAACTAGGCAGTACATCTTTTTCATTAAGCTCTTTACAAATGTTGGCCCAAATAAATCTATGTACAATATTTGTAAAGGTTGGCTGATTGAGCATATAGTTTTGGTCTTACAAGAGGCTTTATGTTGCTTTCTTTTCTGACAAGAAACACATGTGTGATCATTTTCAAAAATTTTGGTAGGCAAACCTCTTACAAGATTTCCCCTTACTAGTTTATTCATTGTTTTGAAATTTATGTGTCCAAGCCTCTTATGCCAAAGTTTAGACTCATCTAATGTGGCCTTTGCAAAGAGACAAGTTAGACCTCCTGAGGGAACAATATTCGTTAGATCAACACTGTACATATTGTTCTTTCTGGGAACTTTAATTAAAACATGACTTTCATCAGTCAACTTAAAGTCAGGAGATAGAACAATACACTCAGTATCAGTAAAGAGAACACTATTCTTTTTGTCACACATTTGTGAGACACTAAAAAGGTTAAACTTAAGCTCTCTAACAAAGTACACATTCTCAATATCTAATGTACCAGTCCTGATTGAACCTTTTACCAGTGATCTTCCCTCCTCTGGGATCTCCTCCAAAGGCAACATATCCTCCATCAATTTCTTCATAATCAGAGAGATAGGACATGTTCCCAGTCATATGCCTAGAGCATCCACTGTCAATAACTCCTTGCTCCTGTAACTCCTGTTCTAGATTGCCCTGCACACAATGGTAAGAAAATCAGTCTTTGTTGGGGACCCAAGCCATTACTGACTTAGATCTGCCTTGTGCATCAATATAATTAAATCTTTCAAGAGTCATTGATGCACTGTTGTATTTGGAGACATGATCTATAACATTTTGCTTTGGTCTCCAAAACCAACATGCTGAGGCCTTAACAGCATAAACCTTATTTTCAAAAACAGTATTAACTAGATTTCTCTTAACAGTACTAACTACTGCTTTTGGCCTAGCAGTAGTATCATTATTAAACCTAACATTATTAACTCTTTTATCAAAATTAGTGTTTTTAATTGCTGTTCTTTGGTTAATTAGCCTTTTTACAGATGAATGTGCTTTATTAAAAACATTTGACACTGGTCTTGCACCATTCACTGTTCCTTTTAGGTGAGCAGTATTAACTGGTCTAGCAGTATTAAGTAATTTTAGCCTAGACCTCATTAATACTGCTGGTGGAATCATGTTTCTTTTAGGATTGGGGTGAATCATTCTTGTAGAATTTTGATAATTCACCCTCCTTGCACTGTTCCACACTGGTTTTTCTATCTTTTGATTTTTAACTTGTTTTTTATGGACACAACAATCTTTGATCAAATGGTCAAAACTACCACACACATAGCAGGCTTTATTTTTAAACTCAAAATTACTTCCTAATTTCTAAGTCATCAAGTTATTCCAATTCCTCTTATTACCTCTAGGACTATGTGTGCTCTGCCTATGATTCTTAGTATGATCAATAGTTGTTTTCCTAGGAGATTTTACTTGCTCTTTAGGTTTAACAAGCTCTATTTTAGCAAAACTAGTTTTAGCTATTTCTCATCTATCTTAGGCTTTGACTCAACTTCATCCTCACTATCAGATACCCAGTCTTCAATAAGTGGTTCACTAACAGACTTAGGCTCTACCTCACTAGGCTTAGTTTCACTAGTCTCAACTTCACTAGTCTCAACAATAGGCTCACTAGCTACGGACTAACTAACAACAGTCTCACTTACATACTCACTCAAATCAGGATATGTCAAGTCAGGTCTTGGGGGCATAAATTTTCTAGTATAGGGAGGTGGAACAACGTTATACCCTAGACCTTTCTTGCACTTATCAACAATTTGACTATCTATTAGTTTACTTAGGCTATTAGATGAATTCTCAAAATTTTCTACTGTAAACTAAATTCCATCTTTTTCTTTTTGAGCTAGGTCTAGTTTTCTTCTAAGTTCTGCAATGGCATTATCTCTTACTAGAATATCAAGTTTTAGAACCTTAATATCTTCTTCATAAACAACCTCATTTTTCTTATGATCTTTGATTCTTGCTCCTATAGACTCTAACCCTGTTTGAAAAGCTGCAACTTCTATCTTAGCTTTCCTTAAATCTTTAATCAGTTGTTCATTTTGTTCTTTAAGCATTTTAACATTGTTCAAACAAGATGATGAGCAAACTGACTCAATAGATACCTCATAGTTGGAACTTATAGAAGAATAAGCCATGAGTGCAAAGTTGGTTGGTGGTTCATCAGCTTGATAGCTCCAATCATACCCAAAACCATCTTGAGCTACCAATCATTGGAAGTAGGTGTCTCAACTTTCACATTCCTTCTTGTGTCATCCCTGTTCCAGTTGTCATAGTTCCTTGGAGCCCTATACTCCCTAGCAAAGTGACCCCTTTTGTGCCAGTTATAACATTCTACCTTAGATTTGTCAAACCCAATGGTCTCTTTACTATTCATAGCAAACTTTCTTCCTGTCCTCTTCAGAAACCTCTTGGCCCTTATTGTCAGCATAGCCATCTGCCATTTTAGATCCCTCTCTTCAAGATCATCAAGATGAACTTGATCAAAGTCTTCATTGTCAAGTTGTGGACTATCTGGTTGACTTGAAAAAAAGGCACATATCACAGCTTGATCACTCAAGCTGTCAGGATTTGTTAAGTTAGCAGCAGTAACTCCTTGAGCAAAGTGGACTGCTCCATTAGAATTGTTAGTGCTGCTAGAGGACATAAAAGCTATATTTTGTGTGTTTGTACCTGAGCTTGATGTTCCTTTTACTTCAACTTCAAAGATCTTTAGATTATTATAGAAGTCATCCAGGCTGATAGTCTCTAATTTAGGTTTGTTTCTTTAGACAACAGTATGCATGCTCCATTCTTGAGACATGCTTCTTAAGAACTTCTGATTCACATCCTCATATGAAATACTCTCACCATGAATCTCCAACTAACTGATAAGCTTCTGAAGTTTATCAAAGGTTTGACCAATCCCCTCTGAACTTGATGCAGTAAAATTTTCATATTGTTGCTTTAGTAGGTACCTCTGGGATTTCTTGGTAGCAGTATTGCCTCTAAACCTTTTGTCAATAGCTTCCCACAATGACTTAGCATCCTTGTAGGAGTTGAAATTCAATTGATGTTCATCAGGAATCCCCATCAATAAAGTGCTTCTTGCTTTTAGTTCTGCTCTCCTTTGTGCTTTTTCTTGCTTAGTTATATAAGGCAGTATTGTTACAACTCCATCCATAGTTTTTAAGGGTAGAGGAGAGTTTCCATTTTCAATGACCTCCCATAGAGAATAATCCATCATGTGGATGTACTATTCCATCCTCATTTTCCAAAGATCATACTCCCATACTTTGACCATTGGTACCTTTGATGCAGCAACCACATGTGCAAATTATAAGTCCATCTCTTCTTAGCAAACAAACAGATCTTTTGTGTAGTAAAACTGGTTCTTCTTATTCAAAGCTTCTTCATAAGCTCTGATACCACTTATTGATCCAACTTAAATAGATCTTGTACTCCTTAGCTTGTTTAAGGTTAAGTTATCTTAGATAAATCTAAAATAACTTTGGTAGAAACTTTGTAGGTTATATCAAAGATTATGAGGAATCTAACCTTTGATTAATAAGAATAATACTTTAATCAAACAGTAACACAATGAACACATAACTTTCAGCCTTAATATAATACAAACACTCTTAATAGTGTTAGGGTTACAAATACCTTAAAGCTATGAAAATATCAAATATATGACTATAAGATCTCTTCTAATCGATGTTTTAACTCTATGCCCCAGGACCTCCTTTTATACACCAATAAGTCCTAATGGGCTTATAATGCTTTCCTAAATATGTAGTCAACCATATTGAATACCATAACTAAGTATTTAATACTTTCCTAAACATGTAGTCAATTGTATTGAATACATTCTCACAAACAGTTGTAACTTGTCAATCAACATTAATCTTCAAGTTGTAATCTCCTCATCAGCATTAATCTTTTCAATCAACATTAACTTGATATTAACTAGAAGTTGTAACTCTTTCAGCAGCACTAACTTTCTTACTAGCAGTAGTAACTTTAACTCTAGCAGTAGTAACAACTTAGAATATTTTCTTTGAACTTCCTGAGCAGTAGTAACTTTAACTAGCAGTAGTAACTTGAACTGAGTAGCATTAACCATAAACAACATTAAGAAGACTTTCAATCCCAACAATAATCAATGCCCACTTATTACGAGATACAATACCATTCTCATCTAACTTATTTCTCTACACCCACTTAGTTTATATGATTTTTGTATTCTTAGGATGTGGTACTAACTCCTAAACATCATTTGCAATGAATTGATTCAATTTATCTTGCATTGTAATTATCCAACTTTCATCCTTTAAGGCTTCATTCACATTCTTAGGTTCTATAGTTGATATAAAATAAAAGAAGTTACTTTGGTTTTGGTCTTGAGACCTAAGGGTTTATTGGTTAAGGTTTCCTATGACATTGCTTAATGGATGGTTCTTAGATTCCTTAATGTTGACAATTTTGTCAACTTCGAAAGTTTCATCCTCAATGTCATTTACTAGGTTTTTCTTTTTGGTAACCTTAATTGCTTCGTCTTCATCTAAGTCATCATCCACCAACAGTGATGTTTTAGATGGTGGAGGAGTTTCATCGAATGTCATGTTGAGCGATTCTTAGATTTTCATGGTGTGTTTATTTAGGATGATATAGGCTTTGCTAGTTTGGGAGTATCATAGAAAAACACCTTCGTATGACTTTGGGTCAAACTTGGTGAGGTAATATTTGGTGTTTAGAATGAAACATTTACTTCTAAAAACTTTGAAGTAATCAAGAGTAGGTTTCCCACCTCTTAAGAGTTCATATGGTGTTATTCCTAAGATGGCTCTAATTAGGATTCGGTTAAGGATGTAGGTTGAAGTATCTACGACACTACACCAAAATGTTTATGGTAATAATTGTTCATTCAACATTGTTCTACTCATTTCTTGTAGTGTCCTATTCTTCCTTTTTACCACGCCATTTGATTGTGGAGTGCATGGAACTGAGAAGTTATGTGTAATACCATTGGCATTACAAAACTCTCCAAATTGCACTTCATTATCAAATTCCCTACCGTGGTCCATCCTAATTGACACTATTGAACATCCTAATTGGTTTTGTCTTTTCCTACTAAAGTTTTCAAATTACTCGAAAGCCTCAGTTTTATTCTTAAGAAATCTTGTCCAAGTGTACCTAGAATAGTGATTGTGCAAATACGGGCATGATCAAGCTTCAAAGGGATCAAAGAGTTCTTATGGTGATTGTGGGATTGCCAAGTCTTGGATAACCTGTGTCAACACAAATAGAAACACTACGTTAAGTAAGGCGCAAGGGGTGTCCCTATGAATCACCTCCGGCATGAGAGTAAGTATGTGCTTTATAGCATAAAGCAAGGTAAAATGACTGTGTATCAGAGTGTTAGCCATACATGGAGACCTTGCTATCTATTTATAGGTGTAGAAATGAGATGGAGCGAGGCCTAGCATAAATGCCGGTGATCGTAGGGCTGTCCCACGATTTAAGGGATGATTCTAGGAACTGTATGCAACATTCTCTATCTAAGCGAGAAAGCTTTAATAGATGGAGATCGTGGGTAATTGACTTGAATAAGTCTGACCTATGCCTTAGTTTCATCAAAGGCCTTACCACAAAGGGTTAGGGTCATCGCATGGTTGATTCCTATACTGGTTATCATCCCGAAGTTGATTTTACGCCACTCGAAACTATTTGAAGATCCCATAGTACAACTAGGAAGAGGATCCCATTTGAGGTCAAAGGGGGAGACCTTCGAGCCAGAGAGGAGGGTACGTCATCAAGCCCCCTAGTTGAATGTAATGTATGCATCTAGGAATGCATTGCTTTTGACTTCTTGAAACCAAATCTTGGGCATCTATCGAAGACCCAAATAGGCGTTCTTCATACATTGAATTGTAAGCCCACTTATCATGGGGTTGGTTACAGTTTAAAATGAAAATAATTCAAGAGTCAACCTTGGTTCTCGCACACTTCACATCCAATTTTTACTTTTGTTTGAAATTCGGATAATTCTAGAACATCCTATACGTGGATGGCTGTCAAGGCTTTTATCACCAACTATAAATTCTTTGCCCTAAACTCTTCTCTTCTCTAATTTCTTTCTTTGAATTGTTGTGCAACCCTCTCTAAGGTAAGATAATAATCGTCTTTTTATTCACTATGAGCGCCAAAGATTCTATAGCCATTTAAACTTGTGAGCTTTTTGAGGAAGGGTTCAATGACTTCCTTTCACTCTACCCCCATTCCTTCTTCATACCATGTTATTCTTCCTAAATCCAACCAAACTGTTCTCGATGCTCCTCCTAGATATGTCAGACTGTACACCCATTCATTGTCTCTTGCAAATCTTAGGCTGCCTCTCACTAAGTTTTTCTGTGAGGTTCTTGAATATTTTCTAGTTCATATATCCAGGCTTAACCCTTTTAGGTGTGCCAAGCTTACTACCTTTGTTGTTATGTTCAAAGCTTATGGTTGTGAGCCCACTGTTGAGCTTTTCTGGGGGTTCTTTAATTTGTGTCGAGCTGGGAAATGGTTGACCTTTGCCAAGAGGCCTGAGAAGCACATTCCTCATTTTTTTTCCTAAAGTCATTACTCGTATCGAGGGTTGGAAAGAGTGATTTTTCTATGTTCAAAACTCCATCATTCCTGCCAAATACCCACAACTTCTTCTTGAACAAAAAAAATACGATTCAAAATTTTACAAAGATAAGTTTCCCCCTGATATTGAGCAAAACCCCATGTTCCAACTTCTTGGTCGTTATCCTACGAGCATTCATGTTTTTCCTGATCCCATCCTTTTTTTGGATGGCCTCCAATCTTCATGGGAAAATGGCCAGCAACGACCTGCAATCTTAGTGTGTGGCAAGGGTATTTATCTCCCTAATTTCCTTCTTTGTCTTTCTTTTATGCTGATATATGATTTACTTTTTATTCTTGTAGAAATGGCTTTTAGGAACTTCGTCTATGTTGAGGATGAGAAGGATTTATCTTTTTTGCCCAAAGAACCTTCTCTTGCCTTCGGTACTAGTTCCTTATCCATGTCAGTCAACATAGAACCTCTTATGGCTGACGAGGAGCCTGTATTATAGCCTGCTAAGGCTACTGCAGATTCTAGAGGAAGCCACAAACCTGAATTGTTTATTTGTTGCTCAAATGAAGAATAGGAAGTGTAAAGACTAGGGGAGGGTCATCCAGGCCTCTTGTGAAGAGGAGACTTGCCCTTGGATCTTTAACCTCTCGTGCTACTCGTGCCAAGACTTATGCTTCAAAGGATGATATCTCTTTTCTATCAATATCTAATGAAGATGAAGGTAAACTTCCATCTTTTGAGTTTGTCTCTATCGTTTTTGCTGCATTAGGAGCGGATCGATTGTTTGCTTTTCTTCTTTGTTTTGTAGGCCTCTCTAATGTTCGTGAGCTTAAAGATGCTACTACCTCCCATCTAAATATTTCAGCTATTACTCCTCCAGCTTGGAAAAACCATTTGGATAATCATATGGACTTGGAGTTGTTAGATCTTCATGACCGCTATTATGCTCGGCAAGCTTTTATTGATAATGCCGTGAACAGGAGATCCCGAGAGTTGCTGGAAGTCATTGAGAAGCTTAGAGGTGAATGTGATGTGATCAAAGAAAGGGAGAGAGCCTGAGAAGAAGAGTCTGAGAGTCTCTGAGCCAAGTGATGAGGTGTTATTTTAAACACTATTTTAGGGCCATTTAACCCCCTAAATCACGCAAATATACCCAAATTACATGCTCAATTATTTGTTTTTAGGTTTTTAGCACTTGGATGGCATTTAGAGGATTTACAGGTGACTTGGGCTCATTTAGAGATGTAAAGGATGAGATTACGGACCTACACCAAATCTCTTAGAAGAAAAGCATTCAGAGTCTAAAGACGGCGTCTCAAGCAACAATAGACGGTGTCTGGATCTTAACAAGACGGCGTCAGAGAAATCAAGATGACGTCACAACTTGTTCGGCTGAGGAAACCCTAGAAGTCAATGGTGGCACGACGGCTTCTGGATCTTTATGATACTGTCGCGCATGTTTTTCCTATATATACAAACTCGTTTTAGGGTTTTAGTGTGTAACTTTTCATAACTTTTGGGAGACAAACCTTAGTGATTGTAGCTGCCTTTAAGGTCAGTTTTAGGGCATCTAAACCCTAATGAAACACCTTGATCCATGTCTATTAATCAAGTAAGAATATTTATCCTTACTCATTTAATATGTCTATGTGTTGCATGATTGATTTGTGTTCTTGCTTTACCTTTAGCATGCTAGGCTAAACCCTCCTTTATATTCACTTATGATTGCATGAAACTTAGATTATAGACCTTTTTGATGTTGCTTCTTGTAATGGATGTACGCGTTAGGCTTTAGAAAACTAGCCATAAGATATCAAATTGGCATAGACGTCTACGGAAATGTGAGTGTGTAGAAAGGATAGACCAGTGGGTAACATCTCATACTACCTTACCGTGATTTTGGTTGATCCCTATTAGGAAATTTCACATGCATGTAATATGTTCATAGGGGCCTTGTAATAGTCTTCATACTACCTTACTTGTGCGTTGCTCTAAGAGGATATTAAGTAGACAGTGTTTTCGTGTAATTCGCTCATGACAGGGGTGTAGCTAATTTTTATATCTGGGTGGGCCAAATCATTTTCCGCTAGCTAATAGAAATGAGTATAAAATACTCAAAAAAAAATTACAGTAATAGTGAATTCTTAGACGTTTTGCAAGCACTGTTAATGTAAAAAAATGCATGAACTATTATTAGAAAACTGACATATATATACAAACCATATAGGCATATAGGAATTTTACAGGCTTCTAAGTGGGCCATGGCCCACCTTACACCCTATGTGGCTACGCCATTGGTTCATGACTTAGGAAACAACCTACACAAAAAAAAAAAGATCAATCATAAGTATGCAACGCAACAAATCTAGGAGAATCAATCTGAGGAGTATGCATGATTAAGGTAAATACATATTTTCAATCATAAGTTATCACCAAGTAGATTAGATATTATTAGTTACATAGCTAAAATAACCAACCTCACAAACCATGATTTTATCTATTAATTCCATAAAACAAAAATACAAAAAGAAATCTTCTCTCAAACAACACCCGTAGAATTTTGTTAACCGTGTTCAAGCCTTCCCAACCATTCCCCAAGAGAACGATAACAAACCCAAGCTTACCTACTACTACTACTCATCTCGACATGCAGGTAATCTGCCTAGGGCTTGTAAAACCTCTTTTGCAGTGTCTTGCATGAACCCACATCAAGTTTTTAATACAGCCAGCTGAGCTTGGAGGAATAGTTAGGTTTCTCATCATCAAGTTTAGCTTAGTTCTATCCAGAATGTTGATTCCTATCAAGTGAGACTTTTAATTCCAGTCTATTAGCTTTCTCGTTGTCTATCTTTTCTTCATACCCACTGTTTGTAACCCATTTTCGTTGACCTCCATGGGAGACAAAAATCCTATCTATACTCTTAGAGATTACTTCAAACCTAGCCACGAAGGCTATAGGAACACCATTGAGCTCCCCGAAGGGAACAATGTGGTACCTCTTTGATCCAACATCATCCGGTTGGTGCAAAACGGATGCTCATTCCATGGACTTTGGTTCCTAGGATCCAAACCAACAACTTAAGGACTTTCTTAAACTAGTGGACTTACTTGACCTTAACAGTGACAATAGGGAAAGAACGCGCCTGTGTTTGTTTTAATTTTCCCTTCGTGATCAAGCTAGCAATTGGCTTAAACGTCTTCCAGTCGGATCCATCTCCACATGGAAGGATCTTACTACTCGTTTCCTTGCTCAATTCTTTCCACTGGGAAGGACTGCAAAACTCTGTAACGACATCCTTATGTTACAACAACATCAAGGAGAGTCTCTTTCTGAAGCATAGACTCATTTTTAGGACTTACTCCAAAACGTCCCTCATCATGGCATCGATCTTTGGCTCTAAGTATAAATCTTTTATGACCATGTCAATCCCGTCATAAGGCGAACCATCGATCAGTCGGCTGGTGGCAAGCTTCATGATAGAAACGCCAAAGTCTCTAGGGCATTATTAGAGGACCTCGCCCTCTATGATAACAAAAGTTGGAACGACCCAAGGGACTTTGCTAAACTGGTAAAGGCAATCTCTCTGCCTTAATATGTCCCGAGTACATCCGACTGTCTTCTCATCGAGTTCGAAAATCAAGTCTAACGCTTGATGGAAGCTCATCTTGCTCCTAAAGAACCTATTCAAGTGAACAAAATCTCTTCTTTATGTGAGATCTGTAGTGGTCCCCACAACACTCAATATTGTATGGAAAATCTCGAGGAAGCTTTTGTTGATTATGCGTCCTCGCGTACCGACGAAGCGGGAGGTAAGTGGTTCACTTTCAAATCCGAGCAAAACAACCTTTGTGACACCTATAACTCGTCATGGAAAAGTCACCCAAACCTTAGGTGGAGACAACCTAAAAATTCTCAAAACAATTTTTCAAACCTGCCTAATCAGTTTCAGCCCAATGGTTCATTCTTGAACCGTTCCTTCAACAACAATCCTTAAAATTTCAACTGTCAATCAAATCTCAAAGGATTGGTGTCCAACTTAATGGCATCTCAAGATGCTAGATTGTCTAAGTTTGAAGCCAATTTCAAAAAACAACAAAGTGAGATGACCAACAAAATTGACACAGTCTTGAAGGCCATCACTGATCGAATATTAGGAGCACTTCCTAGCGACACGGTTAAGAACCCGAAGTTGAACGTTAACCCTACTACTTTAGTTTTGTATGCTTCGTTCTACACCAAATGGAAACCACCCACGATGCGACACATACCTATATATCCATACTGTTCGATCGACATGTCATCACATTATTCCGCAAACAACCAAACAAGACCTAGTATATGGATGATTAACGAGGAGACTAATAGAAGAGGAGTGAGTTATGTGATACGCAAAATTTAGGGTTTCCTATATAGACAGCGTTTCAGACTCGGACCAGAATATTTGACTGGAGTTGTAGATGAAGGAGAAGTCACGTAAGGACATGTGACTTCTATCGAGTCTAGCTACAAGACTCGTAAATAAAGAAAAGCGAATTTTAGGAGGCAACCCAATATTTAATTTCCCACATTTAGGATTGTCTTAGTGGTTTTAATTTCTTGATTATTTGCTTTTTATATATCATGTTTTGAGGGAACAATGATTGTGTAATCATGCCTGTTTTGTTTGCAACCCGTCTTAATAATCAATCACAAGGTATTTTACACAAGAAAATTAAGTATAAGGGGAATATATACATTTTAGAACCTAAATTTCAACACACTGTGGAAATAAATAGTTTAGCACTTGGATGGCATTTAGAGGATTTACAGGTGACTTCGGCTCATTTAGAGAAGTAAAGGACGAGATTACGGACCTACACCAAATCTCTTAGAAGAAAAGCATTCAGAATCTAAAGACGGCGTCTCAAGCAATAATAGACGGTGTCTAGATCTTAACGAGATGGCGTCAGAGAAATCAAGATGACGTCATAACTTGTACGGCTGAAGAAACCCTAGAAGTCAATGGTGGCACGACGGCGTCTGGATCTTTGTGATGCCGTCGCACATGTTTTTCCTATATATACAAACTCGTTTTAGGGTTTTAGTGTGTAACTTTTCATAACTTTTAGGAGACGAACCTTAGTGATTGTAGCTGCCTTTAAGGTCAGTTTTAGGGCATCTAAACCCTATTGTAACTACCTTGATTCCATGTTTTAATCAAGTAAGAGTATTTATCATTACTCATTCAATATGTCTATGTGTTGCATGATTGATTTGTGTTCTTGCTTTACCTTTAGCATGCTAGGCTAAACCCTCCTTTATATTCACTTATGATTGCATGAAACTTAGATTCTAGACCTTTTTGATGTTGCTTCTTGTAATGGATGTACGCGTTAGGCTTTAGAAAACTAGCCATAAGATATCAAATTGGCATAGACGTCTACGGAAACGTGAGTGTGTAGAAAGGATACCAGTAGTAACAGTCTTCATACTACCTTACCGTGATTTTGGTTGATCCCTCTTAGGAAATTTCACATGCATGTAATATATTCATAGGGGCCTTGTAATAGTCTTCATACTACCTTACTTGTGCGTTGCTCTAAGAGGATATTAAGTAGACAGTGTTTTCGTGTAATTCGCTCATGACAGGGGTGTAGCTAGGATTTTATATCTGGGTAGGCCAAATCATTTTCGATACACTAATGAGTATAAAATACTCAAAAAAATTTACAGTAATAGTGAATTCTTAGACGTTTTGCAAGCACTGTTAATGTAAAAAAATGCATGAACTATTATTAGAAAACTGACATATATATACAAACCATATAGGCATATAGGAATTTTATGGGCTTCTAGGTGGGCCATGGCCCACCTTACACCCTATGTGGCTACGCCATTGGTTCATGACTTAGGAAATACCTACACAGATCATCATAAGTGTGACAAGGCAATAGATCTAAGAGAAGCAATCTGAGGAGTAGTGCATGATTAGGTAAATACATCTGTTTATCATAAGTTATCACCAGTAGATTAGATATTATTTAGTTAAAATAGCTAAAATAACCAACCTCTCAAACCAATGATTTTATCTATTTTCCATAAAACAAAAATACAAAAAGAATCTTCTCTCAAACCCGTAGAATTTTGTTAGACCGTGTTCGAGCCTTCCCAACCTATTCCCTTAGAGAACGATAACAAACCCCGAGTCTTACTTATACTACTACTACAATGATTAGGTAATCTGCCTAGGGGCTTGTAAAACTCTTTGCTATTTTGCATGACCCGCATCAAGTTTTTAACGCCGCTGCATGAGGAATAGTTAGGTTTCGATCATAGTTTAGCTTAGTTCTACTCGCTTGATTCCTATCAAGTGAGACTTTTAATTCCAGTCTATTAGCTTTCTCGTTGTCTATCTTTTCTTCATACCCACTGTTTGTAACCCATTTTCGTTGACCTCCATGGGAGACAAAAATCCTATCTATACTCTTAGAGATTACTTCAAACCTATCCACGAAGGCTATAGGAACACCATTGAGCTCCCCGAAGGGAACAATGTGGTACCTCTTTGATCCAACACCATCCGGTTAGTGCAAAATGGATGCTCATTCCATGGACTTTGGTTCCTAGGATCCAAACCAACAACTTAAGGACTTTCTTAAACTAGTGGACTTACTTGACCTTAACAGTGACAATAGGAAAAGAATGTGCCTGCGTTTGTTATAATTTTCCCTTCGCGATCAAGCTAGCAATTGGCTTGAATGTCTTCCAGTCGGATCCATATCCACATAGGAGGATCTTACTACTCGTTTCCTTGCTCAATTCTTTCCACTAGGAAGGACTGCAAAACTCTATAACGACATCCTTATGTTACAACAACATCAAGGAGAGTCTCTTTCTGAAGCATGGACTCGTTTTAAGGACTTACTCCAAAACATCCCTCATTATTGCATTGATCTTTGGCTCCAAGTCTAAATCTTTTATAACCATGTCAATCTCATCACAAGGCGAACCATCGATCAGTCGGCTGGTGGCAAGCTTCATGATAGAAATGCCAAAGACTCTAGGGCATTATTAGAGGACCTCGCCCTCTATGATAACAAAAGTTGGAACGACCCAAGGGACTTTGCTAAACTGGTAAAGGCAATCTCTCTGCCTTAATATGTCCCGAGTACATCTAACCGTCTTCTCATCGAGCTCGAAAATCAAGTCTAACGCTTGATGGAAGCTCATCTTGCTCCTAAAGAACCTATTCAAGTGAACAAAATCTCTTCTTCATGTGAGATCTGTAGTGGTCCCCACAACACTCAATATTGTATGGAAAATCTCGAGGAAGCTTTGGTTGATTATGCGTCCTCGCGTACTAACAAAGCGGGAGGTAAGTGGTTCACTTTCAAACCTGAGCAAAACAACCTTTGTGACACCTATAACCCATCATGGAAAAGTCAACCAAACCTTAGGTGGAGACAACCTAAAAATTCTCAAAACAATTTTTCAAACCCACCTAATCGGTTTCAGCCCAATGGTTCATTCTTGAACCGTTCCTTCAACAACAATCCTCAAAATTTCAACAGTCAATCAAATCTCAAAGGATTGGTGCCCAACTTAATGGCATCTTAAGATGCTAGATTATCTAAGTTTGAAGCTAATTTCAAAAAACAACAAAGTGATATGACCAACAAAATTGACACAGTCTTGAAGGCCATCACTAATCGAATATCAGGAGCACTTCCTAGCGACACGGTTAAGAACCCGAAGTTGAACGTTAACCCTACTACTTCAGTTTTGTATGCTCGTTCTTACCAAATGGAAGACCCCCAATGCTCATCCTATATCCATAGTTCGATCAATGTCATCACATTATGTCCCAAACAACCAAACAAACCTTATAATGACGAGTTGAACGAGGAGAATAATAGAAGAGGAGTGGAGTATGTGATGAGCAAAATATTAGGGTTCTATAAAGAATGTTTAGAGCTCGGACCAGAATATTTGACTGGAGTTGTAGATGAAGGAGAAGTCAAGTAAGGACATGTGACTTCGAGTCTAGCTACAAGACTCGTAAATAAAGAAAAGCAAATTTTAGGAGGTAACCCAATATTTAATTTCCCACATTTAGGAGTGTCTTGTGTTTTAATTCTTGATTGTTTGTTTTATTATGTTTGAATGATTATGTAATCATGCTTTGTTTTGTTTGTAACCTCGTCTTATATTCAATCAAAGGTATTTTACATAAAATAAGTATAGGGGAAATATACGGTTTTTAGAACCAAATTCAAACATGTAGAAATAAATAGTTTAGATTAATTCGCGTCAGTTTCGAGTCATATGATTGTAATGATTAATTTCCAGGTTTTTTGTTGTATTTTCCACAGGAAACAAATAATAAGATTGTGTGCATGAAATTTTTCTTGAAAAATGAATGATAATTTCTCTTAGATTGTGGAGAAGGCATCTGGAAAGGGTGTGATGCCGTCTAGGCTTCAAAGAGACACCGGTACAATTTATCATGATGACGTCTCACCACCAGATTTAGGAAATTTTAAAATTTTCTATTATTTTTGAAAAATAAAATGTGCAATATCTAAAAACTTGTATTTTCTTTTACAAATCTGCAGAAACCTAGAATTACATCATCGCTTTCATCCTATCTTTACTGCTTTCATAGAGTAAACCCTAAAAATATCATTGTATATATCATATCCTGTGGATTTTACGCTTGTTGTAGTTATTTTCTTGTCCTTGATTTACAGGTTATATTTGATGAGAAGAAGCTTGGAAGTTCTTAGGATGTTTCATTGGATGATTCTTGGAGGATGATTTAACCAGTTATCGCATGTTTCTTCTCAATTATTAAGCAAACCAGGGGAGTATTAGTTTCTTTTGCTATCTTTTTTTCCCTTTAATTCATTTTTACGGGTACTTTTAAGAACATTGAGGACAATGTTCAGCTTAAGTGTAGGGGGAAAACAAGGCTTAGAAACTATTCCTCCAATTACCATTTGCGTTGTCCTTAAAATGATGGGTAATATATCAAAACATAGCATTAAAAGGTAATTTTGACCAAAATTTAAATTTTTTTATAACACACACCAACAAAAACCAAGTATTAATAGTGTCTCATAGATAGGAATTTATACAACTAGCACAAAACCCTCAAAATTCCACCCCAAAAATGTGAGGTTCGCCTTTAGATCTTTAGGAATTCGGGTATCCATTATTGATACCTAAGATAGTTTTTGCCTTTAGCATGATCGAGTTAAGGTTCGAATGCAGTCATATGTGTCTATTCCATCATTACGGATGTGTACATGTGGTCTTTGTCGGCTTTTTTGGAACATTGGTATCGGTTTAAAATTATATGAGTGTACCAGTAGTATATTAAATTCTAGAACTTGTTTTTGTGATGCATTTCAAGATCGCATAGTGAATACTAGGATTTGCTAGATAAGAGGTACCAGGATTAACCCATGTTTTTGAACCTATAATTGTTATGATGGTCACCTCGATCATAAAACTATCCCACACCCTTGCGATCCACTCACCTTTAGTGTAGGATACCCCTACTACACCCCTTCGAGCTTATCATTTTTCATGGTTCTTCTAACTTTCTGGTTAAGCAGGACTATTAATAAAGAGCGTTGTCACCCTTGAAACCAATTGTTACACCTAAATCGCCTTATCCTACCTTGTATGTACTCACCTTTAGTACATTATTGTTTTAACCCAAGTTAATCATTTAAGTACACGGTTGCTAAGTCCTTATCCTCGTAAATACAGTTTTGGGTTGATTGGGATTCATGGTAGTATTCATCTTATGAAGAATTAGGGAAGAAGTAATTTATTACCCCCAATAGAGCTCAATAAGCTCCATTTTATTTTGATCCACCTCAAATCGGGTCATTAGTTAGATTATTATGAGTTTCAAAAACTCAAGTGTAAGGGTGCAATTATAAGCCCCAATTGATGTATATATAAAAAAAGAATATAAAAAAATAGAAAAACAGAAAGAAAAAAAAGAAAAGAGATTGATGTAGAGTTGTGTAGAGTTTGTATATCTTTGTCTGAGTTCTTGGCTAGCAACCAATTCAATGTGCATTCTTATAAATAATTAGCTAACCCTTTCTCCCCAAATCCACCTAAAGCCACCAAAATATATCCCATCCATTTTTGTTTCCATTTATATTATCTTACACCTATACCCTACAACCCTTTAAAAGCCCTATTTGAAATTAATGACTAGTACTTGCGCCTAGCGGTGGAGGTTTTGATCCTTTACCAAGCCTATGGTAATTTGTATGCTATGACAAGTAATAAGTGTTAAATTTTCCATTTCCATATTGTTATAATTTATTATGCACCCGAGTGAAAGAGAGAATCTAAACACTTATGTGAGGTGTTAGTATATACTTTTCATGCTTTTAATTGCGAGGTCGAAAAGGTTGTGTTGTAAAATGCTTTTAAAGAGTAGACTAAATGCCCCTGATATCGCTATTGTCTAGGTAGAAAAGCCCATTTGCTTGAGGAAAAGAAAATCTCAAATGTAGGGGTATTTGATGAGGTGTTATTTTATACACTTTTTAGGGTCATTTAACCCCCTAAATCATGCAAATGTGCCCAGATTATGTGCTTAATCGTTTGTTTTCAGGTTTTTAGCAATTGGATGGCATTTGGAGAAAATACACGTGACTTGGGCTCATTTGGAGAAGAAACGGACAAGACTACGGGCCTACACCAAAATCTCTTGAAGAATGATGCAAACATACCGCGAAGACTACGTTCTAAGCATAAAGCGAAATCGTCATGATCTTTCTAGTGATGGCGTCGAGGATTTGATGACGGCGTCAAGACGTAACCAACTTAAATTATATCTAGAAGATTCGACATGGTGATGGCGTCGCGACCACTACTTGACACCGTCGCAGCATTTTTCCTATAAATACAAAATCGATTTTAGGGTTTTAATGGTGTAACTTTGTATAACTTTTGGGAGACGAACCCTAATCATTCTAGTAGCTTTTAAGCCGCCTTTAGGGCCTCAAAACCCTATTGTAACTAGCCTTAATCCATGTTTTAATCAAGTAATATTGTTTATCTTTAACCATTTAATATGTCTATGTGTTGTTTGATTGATTTATGTTCTTGCTTTCTTTATAACATGTTAGGCTAAAACCTAGTTTGTATTTACTTATGATTGTATGAAACTTAGATTATAGATTGTTGGGAATTATATATGAGTTGATAAGACAAAACATATGAAAGATGAAGGACTTAAAAGGCAAAGGAGGAATTCTTTAAAAGATGGAAGATTTTGAAGATT
>BQNB010122114.1:0-20340 GCA_026074375.1 Tanacetum coccineum
CTCGTACACTATCAAAAGTGATTATTATAACTTTACAGTAGCATAAGCCCGCCCAAGACACAATCTCCTACACCACAAATTTAATTAAAACGCAACCTAGTCTTAGTCGAGGTATTAGATATCCATATAATTGTTGCTTCTGATGTTGGTATTTGCAATTTATTAAATTCCATTTGTCTGCAGTCGACAAATGAAACGATACAGATGAAGGGGCCTTTTTTTATTTCATTTGCTACCGCTCATTAAACATGTGAATGTGATGAACGCCTAACCTTTCTCCTTTAGACGAACGGACCCATAATCCATTGGCAAACTTTTCTAAGTAAAAGTTCTACTTTATGTACTTCAATCTCACATGCTAGTATCAATAACCTTTCCAATATCAACCGGCATATCGGGTCTTGTTATATTTATGATTAAGTGTCATTAAAGAACAACCTTGTAACAGACAATAAAACTTCCTATAGCAAGTTGTGTCCATTATCTATTTGAAATTTTCAAATCCAAAACATACATCGAACAGTGTACGAAATGATACAAAACCAAACAAAATGGTATATAATGGTCATGTAAGATAGTACATGAAAGATGATTTTTTATCTAACAATTTAAGCATTAACTTATATATCTAAATCACATAATTTAATGTAATCTATGAACAAGAAACTTTGATTGTCATATGTGAAAAGGACATAATATTACTTAAAAAAGAAGAGATGGCAAATTTGAAAATAAACTGCTAGCTGTATATAAATAAATAAAAAAGCACCGTCATGTATACTTTAAGTAAACGATCCCTAACTTTGTGCACAAAACAAGTTCAACTGCATCACGCTATCCAGAATATGGCCATTGGAATTGTGGAGCAAATTATATAAAAACCTTAGCCTAAATGTATACTCACTTTTTTTCAAATAACATTTTTACCTATGTGACGGTATTTATACCACAAATTTATCTTATATGTCATAAACAGTACTTGAACTCACAATCATTTGGTTAAGAAGCTTTTTTTTCATACAACGTGAGATACCAAGTAAGTTATCACAAAATTTGAAGACACTCAATTATTATGTACCCTGATGGCCTGATTTGATAATAGCAAACCTAGATAGATATTAGGTTGCTTCCGCATATGTTTTTATGATCAAATCAACCAACTTACCGAAACCCTTTTCGCAACATAACATTGTACAAAACGTTACTAGTATAATTTACCATTTTACATCTTTATCATCAAAATAACTAAAACAAATGAAAAATAACCGAATCCAAAAAGTTATATAAAAAACAATAGAATTAAGAACTTACGTGAAGTTGATCCGAATACCCATCTCGAACCTTAACACTATGATCAGACAGCTTATCAAGAAACAAGAATCTCCTAAGCCCATATTTCCTAGCAAAAGCTGACAAGTTGAGAAACGAAAGAGTCGAACATATAGACAAAGACAACTGCACGATCATATCAAATGGTCTTTGATGTCTATTATCACAGTTGTTACATTGGTACACAATATGTGACAATATAGGTACACATATAGTAAAAAGAAAAAATATCATCCATGATAGAAAAGCTTTATATGGGTTTGATTGGTCTATAAAGATCCATGAAAATGATGATGATTCTAGTGTGTTTATGATCCTGTAGTTTGACTTTTTTGACTTTGAGTTTATGTTTACAAGGGTGTCTGTGTTTGTGTTTTGCTCCATTGGTGATTGATGTAATGATGAATCTTGTGATTGGTTTTTTTAATGAAGGTGAGTGATATGATGGACATACACGCCAGTTGTATTCTTTTTATTTATAGATGTTATGGAAATGGTACTTCAAGTTTGTGGTTCGATAGATATTTGATGTATGAGTTTGGGAAATATGATAGGTATGGCCCTCTAGAAAATTATTTTATCAAAACAAAGAAAATATATATGAATTGGTGTTGAGCACTGCGCTAATAGCTACACCAAGAACACACCATTCAACAATAAGAGATGCGTTTATCAACACTAGCAGTGTATCTGCGCAATGCGGCGATGAATACTCTATGTTAACTTAAACCATTTAGCGAAAGTCGGTCTGCATGACTCAAAATTATAATTTAAGTTAAGAATTCGCTATCATAAATGGATTTGCATGAGGTTAATAAAGAATGATTTAAAAGAGTGTTTTAACTTTAATTATTATAAGGTGTAAAGATCGAGTAATTTGAATTCCCTGCCACTTCCAAATGTTGATAGTGAGCATTCTATGCGTTTTTAGGATCCTTTTTTTCTTTCTGATACGGAAAAGACTTTCATATGTTGATAGTGAGCATTCTACACATTCTATTATATCAACCACATTTTCTAAGAAACTTAATATGAATCCTATACCATTAATTGAACGTGTAATCATTTCAACCCCAATGAAGAACCATATGCTCATTGACCATGAATATGTTAATTGTCCTCTCCGTTTTGCTGATCGTATTCGTCCTGCGAATTTACTTCCTATCCATATGCTCGACTTTGATGTGATTCTTGGCATGGATTGGTTGGCTTCTCATCGAGCTACCATTGACTGCTATGCTAGGACTGTGATCTTTGGTAACGTTCGCCAACCTGAATTTGTTTATCATGGTTCCTCATCGCTTAAGTCCGTTAAGCTCATCTCGGCTATGAAGGCACGTACCTTGATTTCTCATGGGTGCCAAGGTTTTCTGGCTTCTGTTATGGACACATCTTTGGAGAGTCCTAATATTGAAAATCTTTCTGTTGTTCGTGAATTCGCTGATGTTTTTCCCGATGAACTTCCTGGACTTCCTCCGGCTAGAGAGATTGAATTTGGCATTGAGTTAATTCCCGGTGCTGAACCTATCTCAAAGGCTCCGTATCGTATGGCACCTGTTGAATTGAAGGAGTTAAAGGAGCAGTTACAGGAGATGTTGGAGAATGGCTTTATTAGACCCAGTGTTTCACCGTGGGGTGCACCGGTCTTATTTGTTAAGAAGAAGGATGGGAGCATGCGCTTGTGTATTGATTACCGCGAACTCAACCGTATTACGATTCGTAACCGCTATCCTCTTCCGCGAATCGACGATTTGTTTGACCAACTGCAAGGGGCCAAATATTTTTCTAAGATTGATCTGCGATCTGGTTATCACTGGATAATTTGTTCCATTCCCAGTGCATACAATCAATACTTCCTCCCCCACCCCTATGCCATTCCAGAAATTACATGAACATTGTTATGCTTTTGTTGTATTTTTACAATGTCTTCAATGTGTTGGCTTTCTTAAATATTTCGCATATACATTCTATGATGCACATATAAGAAAAATAGATCATCTCGCTGCAGTATGCTCACTCATTTGCAAATATTCATCAAACGCGTCGGGTGTGCTGCCGTATGCCATTTGGCGTATGGCAGCTATGCACTTCATAAGAGCACTAATACTCATTCGACCCGTACAATCGAGTCGAGATTTGAAGAAATGAAAATGTTGTGGGAAAAGATCGGCCGTATAGCTTGAAATGCCATTGACAATTTTTAGAAAAAGTTTACGGCTCATACGAAATCTGCTCCGTAAAATTAGTTATACGGATAAATACATTGATCATCAAAATAATCAGCACGTAGACCTCTTTCGGCATCTTCACGGTCACGGAAGATCGGTGTACGGGTCAATCGTGATTGAGCTTCTTGTTGTATTAGCCATTCGTGATACTCGAATTCTTTTTGTAAGTAGAATGCGTCGGTTTCCTCATCGATATCAAAAACGGTTCGATTTTGATTCATTGTGAAATAGTTTGTAGTGTTTTTTGTTGTAAATGTATGTTTTTTTTTGTGAGAAAATAATATAGAAGTATTGAAGTATTTATAATGAGTTATGTGAGGGGGGTAAAATGAAATATTTTTTTAAAATATAGCCGTTAGGGGTTGTTTTGTAAAAAAATTTAATTTTTTTTTCTAATAAAACTAGCCGTTAGGGGGTGTTTGGTAACTTTTTAAAAATAAGGGGAAAAATTAAAACTAGTATATAGGCGTTTGGGGGGGGGTAAATAATTTTTTTTCATGACTCAAAATTATAATTTAAGTTAAGAATTCGCTATCATAAATGGATTTGCATGAGGTTAATAAAGAATGATTTAAAAGAGTGTTTTAACTTTAATTATTATAATGTGTAAAGATCGAGTAATTTGAATTGCCTGCCACTTCCAAATGTTGATAGTGAGCATTCTATGCGTTTTTAGGATCCTTTTTTTCTTTCTGATACGGAAAAGACTTTCATATGTTTAAACATTTTGTCAAATGGCACAAAAAGATACTCAACTTAGGGGCCATTTCCAATCAAGATATCGTATTTTTTTTCTTGCATAAAAAGGCGTCCAACTTATTTTTTTAGCCAATTTGAGTATTTTCATTAAATATTTAACGATCATCCGTTAAGTTTTACATTTAAAGTTCACCGGTCGCTACCGCTACCACTACCACCAATCATCGTCACCACCACCAAGTCTCCCCACCACCATCACTATCAAACACCGCCTCTGTCACACCCCCAAAATCGGACTGCAGCGGAACGGTAACATTGGGTTGTGACGTCAAGGAACAAAGTACAAGTCACGGAAAACGACCTCAAAAATAAAGACATTTTATAATACATTTCAAAATGTTTGACATTCGATATATTAAAACATCAGAGTTTACAAATAGGTCCCAACTGTTTTAATAAAACACAATGTTTTCAAGGAAATGACATAAAGTTTAGATAAAATTTTCATCGAATGTAATAATTGAAATTCTTTACAAACACAGTATTTTTAAAAGAAGTTTTATCAAATGTATAAAATGAAGAGTCTTTGAAATACATATACGCGCGGCTTTCCTCCAAGCAATATACATGAGAGACCTGAGATAAAACATGCTAAAAGTCAACAAAATTGTTGAGTGACTTTATAGGTTTAAGTAAAAGCAATATTGAAATAAATCAAGTAATATTTCAGTAAGAAAGTAGCTTTACAACATTTCAAAGTATTATTTCCGAAATCCAATTAGTGATTCAATAAATCAAGAAATGTTCAGTAGTAGACCACAAGAAATAGGTAATAGTAGACTACGAAACAAATTCAGTAGTCCAAAACATGTATTATTGCACTAAGCTCATGACCCCGAAACCTTAACTAGTTTTGTGCCCCAGAGAATATAGGATGCTTGCCAACAACCTAACTGTCCTCACAATGTTAAATGCACCATGGTCAACTTGTGACCAAAAATTCAAGGTGGGGATTATCAGTCCCGATAGATCTATCCATAACACCCGCGCTTACTACAATAGCAATTAACGGTTCATGATTGGTAGGGACTTAATTGGCAAATGCGGTAACTTAGGCAATAATATTCAGGCAATAATCTGGATAGCATAGAGTTTGAAAAACACTTGTGTCCAAAGCAAAACAAATAATGTGTTCAAAACTCATGATTTTCATATGTATAGGTATTCAATGATCTCAAATCAAGCATTAGTAAATTCATAAGTAAACAACCATGTACTAAAAGTCATATAGTAAGCAAGTAAAAGCTTTAGTAAAAATAGTCATGTAACCCTTATGTAGTAGAAATCAATGAGTTTACTTGGTAAAACGGGCATGTAATCTCACCCCGAAAACAGCTTGTGAAAACCATTAAAAGAGAAAATGTGGGGCTATGAACTCACCGAAAGCAAGATGGGATCAGAAAGCAAGTGGAGCGACGGTCGTGCGAGAACCTCTAAGTACCACCTAAACGATGTGGCGCGACTTAGAACGATAAAATATAAATCAATACGTAAAAATAATATAAGTGTTCCTAAGGTGTGTGTCCAAAATAAGTATGACATTGCACTCGGATTTTGAAAGTAATTTTTACCCAAAACTCATCGACTAACCTGAAATTATATGTATCAAGACACGTGTTTAGTTTTACCCCTTAACTCCTATTTTATCAAAGTTAACCTATACGCTTTCAATTTCAAGTCAACACGTAAATTTCCAAATTCTGAAATTGACCCAAATTCCCGGACCTCTAACTTCTAATCCGTAAGTGATAAGATACAAGGCTTTCACCCCCTGAAAGAATTTTGAGTATATTTTTTAAAAATGTAGGCCTCATGTTAACAAGTGTCTCAGAACCATGTGACACTCAAGATGTGGCTACGTTTGTATCCAAATGTATGACTTGTCAGCAGGTCAAAATTGAACATCAGAGGGCTAGTGGTTTGTTACAGCCGTTGGAGATTCCTATGTGGAAATGGGATGAGATTTCCATGGATTTCGTTACTGGTTTGCCTACTACTCAGAAAAGACATGATGCGATTTGGGTGGTTGTTGATCGGCTAACCAAGTCTGCTCATTTCTTACCCATTCGAAAGAACTATGGTATTAGTAAGTTGGCAGAGATTTTTCGACAGGAAATCGTTAGACTGCATGGTACACCGACTTCTATTGTGTCCGACAGAGATCCGAAGTTTACGTCTCGTTTTTGGAAAGGATTACAGAAAGCTTGGGGAACTCGTCTTAAGTTTAGTACAACATTTCATCCTCAAACCGATGGTCAGTCAGAGAGGACCATTCAGACTTTAGAAGATATGTTGAGGGCTTGTGCTTTGGAATGGACAGGTAGCTGGGATGAATATTTGTGCTTGGTGGAGTTTGCCTACAATAATAGTTGGCATGCTAGCATCAAGGCAGCACCTTTCGAGCTTTTGTATGGTAGAAAATGTCGAGCACCTATTTGCTGGGATGAAGTAGGTGAGCGTTTGATTGAAGGTCCGGAACTCATCGAGATTACTAATGAGAAAGTGGTTGTTGCTAAGGAGAAATTGAAAGAGGCTAGATCGCGACAGAAGAGTTATGCTGATAAGCATCGACGTGACTCTAGAGTTTCAAGTTGGAGATGCGTATTTTGTAAGTTTCGTCCACTTAGATGAGTTAAAAGTTTTGGGATCAAGTGCAGCTCAGTCCTCGATATTGGTCCGTTTGGAGATTTTAGAATGTATTGGAGAGGTTTCGTATCGTCTGGCTCTTCCTCGCCAGTTATCGCCCACGGTTTTTTCACGATTCTTTCATGGTATCTCTTTTGAGGGGATACCATTTATTCCATTGTATGTCGGCATCATATCTTTTTGATCAGATTCAGCTCTGATATGTCTTTGTACGGAGAAAACCTGAATCAATTCTAGATCATCAACGAGAGAGTCATGTGAAACAAAGTTATTCCTTTTGTGAAAGATCTGTGGAAGAATCACCCACGAGCGTGAGGCTACTGGGAGACCGAAGAGTCTATGCGATGCTAGTTATCCTCATTTCTTTGTCTTGTTCGGTATGCTTTTCGTTTCGTTCTCATTGGTTTTTCATTCCGGTTCTTTTCAATTTTTCGCCGGACGAAAATTTTTTATTTAGAGGGATGAAGTTGTAAAACATTAAAATTCTAACAAGTGTAAAATTACCAAAATACCCCTAATGCAAGAAAATTCTATAAAAGCTTAAATAAAATTTATTTAAAGGTTAGAAATTATAAAAATGCAACTTATGACAATTATGAAATTTTTGTAAGATTAAAGTACTTTATATTATGTTAGAAAAATAATTAAAATTTATATATATATGTATATAAGCCGAAATATGTATTTAATTAATTATACATTACAATTAAATATAAAATAAATTAAGATAATGATAAAATAAATTTGGCTAATTATTAAAATCAGATTTAGCTATTTGAAAGCCCATATGACTCGGCCAAATCCTTTTATAATATCTTTTATACATTTTCATTTATTAAAACTCTAAAAACAAAATCCCGAAACCCTAAAAACAAAGAGGCTAAAAGAGGCGGCATTCGAATTTTTCCAAGGCTTGCACGATTTTTCTAGGGTGTTTTGAAGGTCAAGGATTGTGGGAAAAATAGTGGGAAGATTGTAAAGTGCTTGGTTCGATTGTGGTATTTGTTTTGGGTTCGAATTAAGCAACCGGGTTCAATAATTCATTAAGTCATCAAGAATCATCAAAGGTATTTTTGTATCTCAATTTTCATCATATTAATTCGTTCTATGCATGAGAAAAATTATCATGCATGTTATATTGATTTTATAAATTAAAACATGTTCGAAACCCTAATTTTTAGCTAATTATGAAATCGGCACAAATAATATTTGTACAATTGATTTTATATTTTTCTAAGGTTGTTTATATCATATAGGACTCAGATCAATTGTTGGAAAAATTTATAAAAGATTCGAAATAATTATTTGGGATTTAACTTGGTTTGCCGATTTCGAATAAAAGGAAAAAGGGGAAGAAAAATGTTTAAATGAATTAGGGTTAGGGTTTTGCTATTTTTTCCAGGTGAATTTAATGCCAATGATTGTGGTTGTGATTGGGAAAAATTTAATTAGGGTTTTGTGGATTTAATTTGTTAGCCGAATTTGGTATTAAAGTATAAGGGGGTGATTTGTAATTTCTGAAACTATGAGGCCTATTTTAAACATGTTATTATACTTATTATATTCTGTATAAAATAAGTTGGGGGGTATAAAATGTCATATTGATATTATTTTGGAATTAAGATGGTTAATTACATATAATAATAATTAGAAATTGATTATTAAAATAGATGGGACTGAAATTGTAAAATTCTGAAAAAGTGGAAGGTTTGGTTAGTAATTTAACTGTATTAAAGTTTGAATTTGTCATATTTGAACTATAAGGACTGTTTTGTAATTATGGATAATTAACGATACTTGTTTAAAATAAATTTAATACAACAAAAAAGGGGCTAAATATGTAAATTGTGTAAATTAAGGGTTTGACTTGTAAATATAGAAAATGGAAGGTATAATCTGAATAAAATGTGAAACTTTGATATTTACACTTTTAACCTTGAAAATTGTTGATTTTGTATATTAAACCCTAAAATATGGAAAGTTGTCATATTTAACCCTAAACTTGTAAGGTTGACATGTTAAGTCCCTAAGCTATTCAAAATACTTAATAGAATCTCAAATGATGAATATTACTAATTTTGGAAAGTTACTAAAAATAGAAAGTATAACTTAAATGAATGGTTTGTAATTCGAATTCATCATTTCTTTAGGTTCGGTCAAGAGGGAGTGATTTTGATATTCCTGTGGTGTTTTCTTTGGTTATTGCTTTGCTTCAGAATAAGGTACAGATATTCTGACCTTATCGTTAAGGTTTCTCATGACATATTCCTCTCTATCTTTGATTACTTATGTGATTTGCTACATTTGCTCTGAGCCTTTTATCTTGGTTCTCTTATATGATCTGTTATTATGTTCTATTTGAACCCTGCTATGCTACCTTTGATATTTGAACCTTTGACATTGAACCTTTGCTATGATCCCTTTGAAATGAACTTTGATATGACTTTGCTTTGAACCCTTCAGTTTGAGAACCAAGCCACTATTTGTTTCCTAGCCATGAAGGTAACATGGCCGTGTCATTGATGCACCTTTGGCATGACTCATGTGTGGGTGAGTGATTTCTCACACCGTCCCCCATTTGATATTATATGCGCATTATGAAGATTATTATTTGTTTAAGGGGCGTATGGATGCATCCTAGATTTGTTTTGTATTCGATGGATTATGACATTATGATATTTGGATATTTGGTGACTGATGTTTGGGTGCAATCCACGTCTTTCACATTTGGAGCTCGCGACTCCATGGTTACTATGATATGATTTGTTTGGGCTTGGTAATTGGACTTGATTTGATTTTCTGATTTCATCTTATCTTACACTATGATTTGATCTTCTGATTTGTCTTACCTTATATTTGTATCCCTTTGATCATGTATTGTGATATCCTTTGTACCTTGTATCGTATCCTTTGATTTCCGTTATCTTTTGCTTTCGATTATATATATCTGTTCACTGGGCTTTGTAAGCTCAGCCGCACTTTCTTTTCATGCGGCAGGTATCTAAGCTAAGAGCTGGGGTTGCTTTCAGGCTATGGGCTGAGTGTGGACTTACCCTAGAGATCTTAGTTTTGATATATGAATTGTTTCTTTTCAAGACATATGTTATTTCGTTTAGATATGTCTATCTTTGAGAACTTATGTACCTTAAGTCGTGTTGACTTATTTCCTTTGGTTATTTATTAAGACTTCCGCTGTTTATGCTTGTGTTATGATTATGTATGCCTTTGATGTCAAATCAAGAGGCGGCATAAGAAATTTTTCCAGGGCAAACACGATTTTTCTAGGAGATAAACATGCTAAAAAGTCAACACAATGGTTGAGTGAAATTCATAGGTTTGATAAACAGTTTGAATACAAGTCATAGTGTAATAATTGTATAAACACAATTATTATAGAAAATGGTATTGTTATTATACACCCGTTATTAGTAATGATTGCAACGAATGCAATTATCATAGTAACAGTGTATTACTGCGTTATTGTCTTGTTTGGTCTGTTTGGTCTGATTGGTCTTGTCTGGTCTTGTTCCTTGTCTAAGCACATCGCACTAACACATTATCATCAAAAGTCAATTTAATGACTTGAAGAGCTCATAATATCAACATATTAACATCCCAAAGTCAATTTAACGACTTGAAGTCAATTTAATGACTTGTAGGATTTATAATATTAACACATTAATATCCAAAGTCAATTTAACGACTTGAAGTCAAATTTAACGACTTGTAGGATAGATAACTTAGACAGCAATTGTAATGATATGTCAGGATAGCATGTAATTTGGAAAACACTTGTATTCGTAATTTATAGCAGGTATCCCCCTCACGGGTTTATGAAAAGATTGAAATGCGAGGCTATGAATTCACTAAGTCTTTGAAAAGTAATCACATTGTTATAAGATAAACGAGTATGTAAAAGAGTTTGTAACAAGCATGTATCCCCCTCGCGGGTTTATAAAACATGTAAAATAAGTAAAGGCGAGGTTATGAACTTCACCTGATAGGTAGATGCAATAAATTTATGAAAGCGGACGACCTTATCACAATCTTATCGGGGAATGTTGATATAGCAAAATGATAGTAAACAGCCACGTCAAGCAACCTGAGTAAATATGTCAAGTCTTAGGAAGATTGTACTTTAGAACTTTGGTTTTAAGAGTTATGAGTTTGATTAGAGAGTTTGGAATTATTGTATCACCGTTCGGGCCATCATAATTCAGAAGTCATTCAGTAAACGTTTGAGGAGCTAGGGCACTTTAAATCGTAAACCCAACAACTCAGTCAGAACGTAATACCAAGATGAAACCCCTTAATATGAAGCTCCCTAGTATTGTGGTACAATAGAGATCCGGGACATGATTTATAAAGGCATATCGATGATGAATGATATTATGGTTATAACATAATCGGTTTTAAGCGTTTTATTCAATATCTAAAAATGTTAAGCACGTCAAGTGTTAATTAAAGTTATGTCAGGTAATGTTTTGAATACATTTTTATACTTTTTCAAAATGTTACATTTTAGACCCTTGAGTTTGAAAAGTGGCAAAATATACCCTCGGAGTTTGCACTTTTACGAGTTTGGTCCTTCAAGTTTAAAAGATATACCAAGTAAACCTTGTACTTTGAAAAGTGACATAATAGACCCCTGTAGTTATAACTTTGATAAAATGACATTTTTAGTCCTTTTAGTTATAAGTTTCCGAAAGTTACGATATATACCCCTTGCATGGATAATATTTACAAAACATGTCCAAATTGCCATGCAAGCTTATTTTAACATTTCAATAGACATTTATAAGTTATAATAAACTAAAATATGAAGATTTAATGTAACGCAAGTTTAAAATAACGATTCATTAAGCTAGGAAGCAAAACGGGTCATATTAGGGTTTTAAAACGTAAACGCGCGGGTTTTAAGATCAAATTCCTTCTATAATCAATAAAGTAGTTATTTTAACATTAGTTAAGCATGCTAGGATAGATTATAACAATATTTAACCATTATAACATTTAGTTTTAAGAAAAACACGAAATTAGGGTTTTAGGTGTACGGTTTTGGATCAAAATGGAAAATGAGTATGAACTGAGTTATGAAACTTTAACAAGAGTATATTTAGGATTATATGAACATTATAAGAGTGTAGAAGCAGAAGTAGAACATCCAGAACCTGGGTTTGAGCTTCAAGGAGCAAAAATGGTGGAAATGGGTTGTTTTGGGTAGTATTTCCACTCGTACGCCTTGTATCTTGTTCCCGGGGCTTCAAATCTTCAAAGCTTTGCTTGAATGATCTTCTTAGGATCTCTTAGAATTCATATTGAGCAAAGGATTGTTGCTATGATGGGTTATAGAGGAGGAAGTGGGGGATGATTTGAAATGAAGAGTATGTGCCCCTATTTATAGTGTTGAAGACCCTTAGAGGCCAAGAAACTTTGATAACCAGGTTTAGGACAACATGGGGTGATTAGTGGGAGAGGCTAGTATAGTAAAAGGAAGGCTAGAATGCAAGGTGGAAGGTGGTTCTAGACGTTTTAGGGGTGTTTGGTTTGATTTATACATGGCTGTTTTTGGACAGCCAACATCAGTCTCGGTAAAATGGTTGCCATTTACAAACCGTAACTCCGATGAAGCTCAAACCAGTGAGCATTGTTAGATATTTGAGTCCTCTACAACGTTTAGTTTTACATATTTAGGGGTTACTATACAAACATTTAGAGATAATATCCATTTACTACAGGTGTGCAGAATCTGCGCACCTTTGCCATTTCGGCTATAACTAATTCATCCGACGTCGAATCGGGTTGATTCCACCGGAAAAATGATCACAAGACATAGGGCTACAACCTAGTGTTTTCACTTAATACCCAGAACCTATTGATTTTCCCAGATCCTATGTTTTATAGACTGATCCGATTCTGAACTAGGGCCTAGTTTTAGGTTTTAGGGTTAGAACTAGATTAGGGTTTTGTTTTAGGGTTTCTAGGATTTAATTCGTGTATAATGATGATGTAATGATAGATTACTGATCTTAGGCCATGTATTAAGGATTATTAATGAAAATTGGTTGGTGGTTTGGGTTAAAATGGGTCGAAAATGAATAAGACAAGTCGTGGGCACATTAGGGTTTTCATTAGAGTTTTCAAGGCTTATAACTTTTGTACATTGCTAGGAAAATGATAGATGATGGATTGTAAACTCATTTTAGGAGTTTACAATGGCAGTTGATTGATTGTTGGAGGTTTAAATGGTTAAAAATGAGTAAACGGGTTGAATGTTCTCATTAGGGCACGATTAGGGTTTCTTGGATTCATTTTGTGTATAATTGAGATGAAATGTTGAAATGATGATTGTATATGATTAGTAATGCTATAAAATAAGTTATTTTAACTTATTTGAGTGTTGGTTGAGGTTTATAATGGATAAAAACAAAGAAACGGGTCATGGTTTAGTGTTTTGCTTGGGTTAACTTTAGTTTCTTGTAATTTCATGAAATGGGAATGAATATGGATTATAAATGAAGCATTTGACTTGCTTGTAACTTGTACTTGATGGATTGTACAAGATTCTTTAGGAAAACAGAGGTAAAACGGCTATTTTGGATGTCATGCTTAATGACTTGTACATTGAGCTTTTAAAGACTTGTACCTTTCTTTGAAGAGAATGTATATTCATATGAGATGTTATGTTACTTGTACATATGCTTTAGTAGCTTGTACATTCACTTTAGATATTAACCCTTCATGGAAAAAAATTTTAGGGGTTTTAGAGTTGAACGATAACGGTTTAAAGCCCGTTTTGATATAATGTTGCGAATGGTACATTATAGGAATAATGTACTTTGTAAAAATGATATTATGATATTGGCTTGACATGTTATGATGTTTGCTTGACATATATGAAGATAGGATTGCCATAGATAGGTTGTGTGAGCTTGTCTACTTTAGATATGCAAGTTATATTGCATATTGAGATATTGGTAATGCAAGTAATGTAACAAAGCGAAAAATTTCCCGTACAATTGTGATCATAGTAAAATAGATTGATTTTGCATTTGATGAAAATTTTGGGTTGTTATAGTCTCCACCCCTTACAGAAATCTCGTCTCGAGATTTAGTCGAATGTCGGAGAGATGTCAAGGAATTATTATGAATTTGTAAGAGTGTTGCTAATCATGTGGGATACAGATTTGGAAATGAACAGATATTGAAGGTAGTAATTAAGTGAAGAAAAGAAATTATTTGTACAAACGGATTGAAAGAAACTTGTTTGTACGTATGTTATATACTTAAGCCTACTTATTTATAATTTATCACTTACAAAAAGAAGCGTCCAACTCCTTGTAACTGAGAATTTATAAATTCATAGTTCGGAGATTTATAATTTCCTTATTCAAATGAAGAAGCGTCCTAATTCATTTCAATAAGATGATCATAAATCGTCTTACCTAAGCATAAAAACATAATATCAAAACGGTAATGTGTAGAAAATTATATGATCATCAAAGGTTAGAAAAATATTGAGATGATAATTTGTACTTCCTCTATGGTAGTCAAGGATAGATATTTTAAGTTTCAAAGGTAAAATGAGATATTCATAGTTGAACATGATGAATTGGACATACAATGTCAGTTTGATACCACCAGATAATAAGATGTAACGGAATTATCACTTTATTAATTCATGGATAACTTTACATATGAAACTCGTAAAAGAGTTGATACTTAGCAACGTAATCTCGTACATATTCTAGAAATAAGTAACAAACGACAAGGATAGTTAGCTGATGATAGAGAGTTTTTCATATGTAAAAGACGCTTTAATCTCCTCGAGAGTTTGTTATCTAGGTAGAAATTCAAGAGTGAACAAAAGCAAACTTATCTCTAAGTATGCTCTCTTGTGCCCGAATCTTTGCTTTGAAGCAATGATTCTCATAATTTCCTTTCCTTTCCACAGGTATTCAATTACGTATATTGTTTGAAATTATTCTAGTGTTTGTCTTTTGCTCCAGCAGTTCCTTTGTTAGATGTCCTCTTCTTTGTTCAGTTTGACACTTTGACCAGTACAAGACTATGTATGTAGGGTGCCTTTTACACAAGGACGATTCTAGTATATTCCCGTTGGTAACAGTATAAGATTTCTGAAGGCTTCTTGTCTTCTATCTTTGGTGGTGTGTAATCATTTTTTTGGTGTGTGATTGTTTGGTTATTTTGAATAGTTTTATCGTTTGTTGGATTGTTGAGAGTGAGGTTATTTTGTTATGATATTGGGTAGTTGTTGGTTTGTCAATGATGTTTTCTCTTATCTTCAAACTTTCGCTTATGATCATTGGTTTCTTGCATAGAATCACTCTTTATTATCTGATCCATTAATCTCTGGGCTATGTTGATGGCTTCCTTCAAAGTATGAGGCTTCGAGGCAGTAACATTTCCTTCAATACTTCTGGGTAATCCACTAATGAAGACTTCCATAAGTTTCTCGGTGTTTGGTACCATGTTTGGGCATAAGACGGCTAATTCCTGGAATCTCTTCTAATATAAGTCTTAAGATCATTTCCTTTTCACAGCCAAGGTTTGAAAATCCTCCACATTTTCTGACTTCAGTTCGAGCAATTACGTTAATTGGTTAAGAGCCTTTTCAATTCGGTCCAAGTGATTCGATTGGCTTGATCTATTCTAAAAGGTTGAGCGTATGAATTCCACCAGGACAGGGCATCATCGGTTAAGGTACCAGTAGCAAATGTCACTTTGTTTTCCTCGGCACAGTTGCTACGAAGAAATAACCTATTCAGTCCGCTCAAACCAGCGAACTGATGTCAATATGTTTTGATAGAGAATGTTAAACATTGTTACAGCAAAAGGCAATAGCGCTTTTGTTATCACAGTACATTGGAATTTTATTAAATCCAAGGCCATAGTCGGTAAGTTGTGATCTCATCCAAAGGACTTGAGCACAACAGCCAGACAAGGCTATATATTCAGCTTCCGTACTAGATATCGCAGCGCTTTTCTGTCTTTTTGATGACCAGCTAACAAGTCTATCTCCTAATAATTGCATACTTCCAGATGTACTTCGACTAGTATCTTGGCAACCCGTATGATCAGTGTCTGCATAAGTTGTTAGAGCAATAGAAGAATCCTTTGGATACCAGAGTCCCCTATAAACGGTTCCTCTTAGGTATTTAAAGATTCTTTTTACATCATGTAAGTGCTTTTTGGTAGGCTTTGCCTGATACAGGGCACACATGCATACAGCAAATGTAAGGTATGGTCTACTGGTTGTGAGATACATAAGGGTGACAACCATTCCACGATAGTATGTAGGGTAAACGGCTTTCCCTGGTGTATCTTCATACAGTTTGGATTTCTCCACCATGGGAGTTATAACACCCCCAAATTGGGTCGCAGCGGAATAAGGGTCTCCGAGGCGTGTTACTTCAATGATCAATAGCACAAGATATATAAGAACGATAAAAAGTCGTTTAAAACTGATACATTGGATTTAACAAAGAATTTGATACAAAACAGCCCGAAGCTTTAACTTGTTCATCATTATTATTACAAAGATACTGGTTCATGAAACACGAATTTCCCAAAACATAATGCAACCATATCTTTAGCATGACATCCCAAAACAAAATCACCAATGTATCCTTGGCACCTCGTGCCTATTGACCTCCTGAAAAACATTGCTTTAAAACGTCAACAATAATGTTGGTAAATTCATAGGTTTGATAAATCATAATATGCAGGACCGCAAGACTTTCCCCGTGATAATGCAACACATGCAGACATCACAAAACCAGATTACATTTTCCTAAGCTCATGACACTGAAGCTCGATGATCTTTCTTGCAATAATAATGTATTGCAATTTCTGCCCGATTAGATGTTCAACCCGAAAACATCCCAAATTCGACATGCTATACGTTCGTTCTTGGTGATAGCTAGTCACCCGAACGGGGAGGTCGTTTCCCCAAATAGATCTATTCATAACATTCGCGCTCACATAATGTAATTAACAACTACATCTATGCAATTGACAGTTCATGATAATGGGCTCAACTTGGGTTATCGCTACTTAGGCAAACATGTAATCAATATAAAATATCCACTTGCGTCCAATTTATAAAACAAAGCATGTTTCCACCCCATAGTTATAAATCATTGAAATCGTAAAAATGTGGGGCTATGAACTCACCTTGAGTTCTGATAATCCAAATATCGCAGATAACGCGTCACGTAAAAGATCGAATGCAACCTAAATTATCATAGGTCGTATAAGTACCATGTACTTCGATTAACTAACATCATATACAGGTCTATGTTAGTTACATCATACTATCGTTCGGGCTATCATAATTAAGAGGTCATGTAGTGAACGTATGAGGAGTTAGGACACTTTAAATCGTAAATCCAGCAACTCGTCGATACGCCACCCCGAAGAGGCCTCATTATGAAACTCCCTAGTAATATAGTACTTTGATAACCACATATAATTCTATATAGCTCAATCACCAACTAATGGTTTTCGTAAAATTACGTTTAATAAGTAAAAACGTTTATAATTATCGTTGTAGTAAATATAGCATAACTTTTGCGTTTTAAGCCCGATTTTGACGTTTTTTATCTTTTCGGAATCGTCGTGAAATGTATTATCTTATAAAAATATATTATAAGTATACTTTTATACAATTTTGGACAGAATGTTTGCTTGACTTTCCTTAGTCCATTTTTGGCCTTGTTTTTATATTTTACCACTTTATACTTTTTACCACAAGTCTTACACTTTATATATATCATATATCATATATATATTATGTCTATAGGTCCATTAAAGTCCTTTTGTCCAAAGTTTACAAGTCTTTCATAATACATAATAAGTCATGACTTTCATTATTTATTCATTTTATTATAAGTTCATATATAGCCATTTTTTATATAAACCATAAGTGTATAAGTTTTCTCATCTTGATGTAACCTCATTTTAATGATCATATAACATCAATATAAGTCCATAATTAACCTTAACATGTCATTTGTATTTCTTTAACTTGAAACATATTAAGAAACTATTATAAACCCTAATTTATACTTAATCATTTTTACACCAAATTAACATGGTACATTCTTTTCTCATCCTTTTTAACATGATATAAGTAATACCACAACATATATAAAAGTGTACAAAATGATCATTTCAAGTATAAACTCCATTTTCATGATAAAATCCTAAATGGTGATTCAACTAAAATAGAAATAACATATGCATAGAAATGAAAACTATAAGAACATAAAGGGTTCTAGTAGACCTTATGATGTATGATGATGATGAACAAAGTAATCTAAACCCTTGTTTAGATAGAAATCCAAAGCTTGCACAATGAAAACCCTAGCTTTCCAAGATAAAACCCTAGTTTCACTTTTCTTGATTAATACTTGAAAAAGGTAATCCAATGCTTGGAAACACCTTAGAATATCTTAGAATGGATGTGTATAGGAGTGTATAGGTTGTATAAAATTTAGTATGGATTTGTGTGGGACTTGGTTTTGAGCCGTGGCCTAGTAGAGAGCCAAAGGGAGTGATTTTTATTGAATTTTGGCTAAGTGTTACTTGCCTTATATGGTTCAATGGTCAAAAAGGTAAGTATAGAATTCAACAAACATCAAGAGGGTTTCAAGGGTTCATGCTTTCTTGTCTTGAGTCAAAGTAACAAAGTATGGTTGTGTTTAATGCATATGTGATGTACATTGACCAAGTGTTAATGTTTCTTTCATTTTTCTTGTATAACCTTGTATAGATTGCACTAATTTTGGCATATATATGTTATATATGATATATTTTTGTAACTTTTTATGTATTGGGTATAAATGTGGGTATTTGTTGAAGCGTAGAAATATTTTTGAGGTTCCGGGTATGCCTAAACGTACTTTATCGCGAAACGTATACACTTTACGTATCCGATAAAAATAAAATGAACAAAGACCATAATTATTCTCAAAATAATTATTTAATACTTGATTGATGTAAACACTTAATTGTTTGATGCCCGTTTACATTGAACGCTAATTTTTAGCTTACGCGATTTAGCTTAACATTTACGATTTAAAGCAAACGCGTACAATACAAAAGGTACATTGTGGATTTATCGACGTCGTCAATGACTTGAAAACACAGGGTGTTATAGCTACCATAGATGTCACAACCAGGGTAGTACTTACACTCATCAGAGTGATGGTCATTGAACCCACAATACTTTCAAGGTATGAAAGGTGTGGGATCTTAAGAGCCTTCCTAGAAGATGTAGTCGCGATGATTGAGCTTTGAGCTTAGACAAGGTCTTCTTCCCAACAACTTGTTCAGGGTGTTCTTTGGTCAGGTGGTCAGTATATTGGTAAGTAGAACACTTAGGTTGATTTTAACAGTCCTCTAAGAGGTGATTTTTGAAACCATAGTATTTACAAGGTCCAAATCTAGTCTTTTATTTGCCTTTAATTGACTTAAAACTCTTCTTTAAGTCCTTTTACCTCTTGCATTAAGGTAAGAAGAAGCTGCTCAGTGGATGAGTCAGCTTTCTTATCAGGACTTGGGTCAGGGACAGAAGGTGACATGGTCTGAGTCTTTTTCTTGGTTGGCTTGACTAATGATTCCTTTTCAGTGACCTGTTTAATCTTATCAAAGACTTTGGAGGTCTGAACCAAATGAGCTAGTGGTGTGACATCATTTGATGTACCAATGGGCTCATCCCTTATAAATTTAAGAAGAGGAGGTAGAGGTTCTTGATTATCATACTCAGACTTAGTGTCAGAGGTGACTTCAGGAACAATCTCAGAGGAAGAGTTTTCTCCTTTAGAGAATACAATTTCCTTTGAGGAAATTGTTTCCATCCTTTTACCTCTTCCCCTTAGAGCACATACAATATTACCTAGCACTTGTTCAGTGAGCAGCTGATCTAAGGTGACTTTACTAGAAGTCCATTTCTCAATGACCTTTTTTAGGTCAGAGACTTCATCCTTCAGAGATTCGTTATCCAAATTTAATCTGGTAATCTCATTTTGAAGGGAAATGTTATGGGCTTTAGTATTCTTAAGGTCAATAAGTTTAGATTTACATGAGGACAACTCTTGTTTAAAAGATTGAATTTGCTGAGTAAGTTTTTCCTCTGATCTTCCACATAGTGGAGGTCTACATTTGTATAATTTAAAACATGTTTCTTTTCATCACCATCAGTCATTGAAAGAAGTCTTTATACCTTTTCATGGTAAATTCCACCCACTGACCAGACCTAACATATAACAACCCAAGAATTTTCATCAACCTATTTTACTATGATCACAATTATACGGGGAAATTTTTCGCTTTATTACATTACTTGCATTGT
>BQNB010122115.1:1631-20340 GCA_026074375.1 Tanacetum coccineum
TCACGTAACCTGAGGGTGATAAGTCAAGTTTTAGTGTTTATGTTTTCAAAACTTTATAAAGTTTAACATAAATCTTACTTTGATTTATTAATTTATGGAAATATTGTATCACTGTTCGGGCTATCATAATTCAGATGTCATGCAGTAAACGTTTGAGGAGCCATGACACTTTAAATCGTAAATCCAGCAAACTCGTCAAAGCATATACTCAAATGAAACCCTTCATATGAAATTCCCTAGTAACGTGATATGATAAGATTTTAAGTTTCTTCAAAAGCTAGTCGATGATAAATTACGTTATATTTATAACATAATTTTTTTATAATGCGTCGATCGATGATTAATAACGATAAATGTGTCGGGTTTTAATAAAATCGAGTTTTATAATATTTATATATATATTTATAATTTATATAAAAATATTATATTTTATATTTTTAAGAATGCCAAAAATGACAATATATACCCTTGGTTTATATACTTTTACAAATTTAGACCTTTATATAAAAAGTATATATAATTTAAGCCTTTAACTTTAAAACTAGGCAAAACAGCCCCTCATAGTTATAACTTTAGGAATATTATATTTTCAGTCCCTCTAGTTATATTTTCAAAATATTTACAATATATACCCCCTACATGGGGACGAATTGCAAAATAGGTCCAAAAGTCATGCAAGCCTATTTTTGGAATTCAAAAGAGTTTTGCAATCCATGGTTTATAAGAATAAGCTAAAATAAGTGGCTTTTACGTTTAGATAGCTTATGAAAAAGGGCTTATGATTCAAAAATACCAAAATGGGTACGTTTGGTTCGTTTAGGGTTTAAAAAGAAACCCGATGGGTTTAGGGCTTTTAGGATTAGTTCTAGGGTTTATAAAAGTGACATAGAAGCTTATTAGAATAGCTTAAGGGTCTGTTTAGGGTTTATAGCTTATTAGGGCTCATGAAAATGAGTTTCGAATAGGATTTAGGGTTTTTAGGGGGCAAATTTTAACTAGGATAGCTTAGGATTCAAGGGCTGATTTAATAGGATTATGAAGATGGCCAGGAGCTTATTAATATGATAGCAAGCTTATGCTAGCTTATTCATAGAATTTGAAAATTTTAGGGCTCCAAAATGGACCCCTTTAGGTCACAGTTTTGGATTTGGAAAACCAATTAAGGTTTTTGACGTGGTTTTAATGCTTGGAATGATTAAAACAGAGTTTGTACATGATCTAAGGTATAACATGAATGCATAAAACAGATTTTAGGCTTACAAGAGCTCGATGAGGAATTAAATGGGTTTAAATGGACTAAATGAACCCAATGGCTTTAAGACTGAATAAAGCCCTCTTTTCCTTAAACCTTGGCTTCGAAAATGTCATGTGTTTCTTCCTTAGCTTCTCTAGAACACGGCTAGTATCTGTTTTGAATGTTTATTTAAGTTTGAATATGTGTTTTAAATGAATGAATGTTACGACTTTATATAGGGGTCGAAAGATTTGGTGGCCAAGTTTTACATCTTGGAGGCCAAGAATACTTAGGGTAGGCTGCAAGTTGAATGTAGTGTAAGCCAAGGTTGATGACTATGATGAGCTAGGAGATAGCATGACAAGGTGGAAGGATGTGGCATGGTTTCGGTTATCAAGAGAAGGTGACGAGGATAAGAAAGACTTGGAGAGCAAGATTGATGATGTAATGGTGACAAGAAGCTTACAAGGTGGTGATGGAGCTGCTTATAATGTATGGTGTGGGTTCAAACTAGTTTAGGACTTGGTTTGAAATAGACTTAAGGTGTTCGGGTTTAATGGGTCACGGGTTTTAGGTTTTTAGGTTTAATGAGCTAGGGTTTAAGATTAGGAGGGATTAAGTTTAGATGGTTGTGCATTGTAATGTTATACTTGGTGCTTTATAGGTTGTATGCAATGTGTTTGAAAAATGGATGGAAAACACTTGATTTTGAATTCGTGCTTTAATGACTTGTACTTCAGGTTTTAGGGTGTTGTACCTTAGTTTTAGAGGGAAATATGGTTTAAATGTTGTGCATGGTAAACTTGTACTTTGTGTTTAGGAAGTGATATGAACACTAGAAGAAAATTTGGATGGAAAATGGAGAATTGGATAATCATGTATTATTGATTTGTACTTAAGGCTTTAAGATATTGTACTAGGGTTTAAGAGGGAAAATATATTTAAATGTGTGCTAAGGAGACTTGTATATTTGAATTGCATGAAAAGATTGCCCAAAATTAGGGTTTTGGTATAAACATGGATACATAATGTTTGATTTATAATGATATGTTATATAGATAACATATGAGTATTTGAATGTATTGCTTGACATATTATGATATTCATTTGACATATGTGGTCATAGATTTGGTATTGGTGGTTGCATGAGCTTGTTTACTTTAGTTATGTAATCTATGTTACATAATGGAATAAAGCGAAATTTTTCCCGTGAAAAAGTAGTATTTAATAATGGAATAAGTAGAAATTACTGTGATGAAAATTATGGGTTGTTACACCATGCCTTGAGACTACTTCCTTCAAGTATTGTCTTATCAACTTCTCTAATGTGTCATCTTCTCTCATAGGAAAGAAATGAGCAAACTTAGTGAGACGATCTACGATTACCCAAATCGTGTCTTTACCGACTGCCGTCTTTGGCAACTTAGTCACAAGATCCATCGTTATATTTTCCCATTTCCATTGCGGTATTTCTGGTTGAACCAACAAACTGGACGGCTTCTGATATTCTACCTTAACCTTGGCACACGTTAAAAACTTGCTGACATAGGTGGCAATCTCTGATTTCATGTTGGGCCACCAATACAGCTTCTTCAGGTCTTGGTACATCTTATCCGATCCAGGATGGATGGAATACTTTGACTTATGAGACTCATGCATAATCAAAGCTCTCGGGTCACCAAAACGCAGAATCCAACTTTGATTGTTCAAACATAACGTTCCGTTAGCACGAGGTTCTAGCTTGTTAATCATACCATGCAGATCTTCTTTGATGAAGTTCTCTTCTTTTTTGGCTTTCGATTGAGCACTCAGAATCTGCTTAGGAAGGTTCAAACTAATAGTCATAACTAAGGCCCGAACTCGTAGCAGCTTGCTTCTCTCCTTTTGCCTCAGGGCATCAGCCACCACGTTCTCCTTTCCTGGGTGATATCGATCTCACAGTCGTAGTCGCTCAACAACTCTAACCACCATCGTTGTCTCATGTTCAGCTCCTTCTGATCGAGAATGTGTTGCAAACTCTTATGATCAGTAAACACAACACACTTCGTACCATACAGATAGTGTCTCCACATCTTCAAGGCAAACACTACTACACCAAGCTCTAGGTCGTGTATAGTATAGTTCCTCTTGTGAACCTTGAGTTGGCGGGATGCGTAAGCTATGACCTTCTCCGTTTGCATCAAAATCGCGCCCAACCCTTTATGCGAAGCATCACAGTATACCACGAAGTTCTCACTTCCCTTGGGTAAAGCCAAAATCGGCACACTATAAATTTTTGTTTCAACAGTGGAAACGCAGCCGCTGCCTTTTCTCCCCAATCAAACTTCACGCTTTTTTTAGTCAACTTCGTCATAGGCCTAGCGATTTTTGAGAAACTTTCGATAAATCGTCGGTAGTAACCGGCCAAACCTAAAAATTAACGAATCTCGGTTGGTGTCTTGGGTGACGCCCAATCCTTGATGGACTCAATCTTAGCTGGATGAACGTGAATGCCTTCACTATCAATCACGTGACCAAGAAATTGTACCTTTGATAGCCAAAACTCACACTTTGAAAACTTGGCGTACAACTCCTCTTTCTTAAGTAACCTCAGAATTAACTTTAGGTGTCCTTTATACTCCTTTCTTCTCTTGGAGTAGATCAAAATATCATCGATGAATACGATCACGAATCTATCTAAGTATGGCTTGCACACTCGTTTCATCAAATCCATGAATACTGCTGGTGCGTTAGTCAAGCCAAACGGCATTACTTGGAACTCGTAGTGACCTTAGCAAGTCCTAAATGCGGTCTTTGGAATGCCTTCCTCACGAACTCTAAGTTGGTGATAACCAGATCTCATGTCGATCTTAGAGTAGACTCTTGACCCTTGAAGTTGATCAAACAAGTCATCGATTCTCGGAAGTGGGTATCGGTTCTTCACAGTAAGTTAGTTTAGTTCACGGTAGTCGATACACATCTGAAAAGATCCATCTTTCTTTTTGACAAACAAAACCGGAGCTCCCCAGGGTGAGGAACTGGGTCTTATAAATCCTTTTTTAGAAAGTTCTTGCAACTAAGTAGATAACTATTGCATTTCGGCTAGTGCTAATCGATACAGGGCTCGTGCTATAGGTGCAGCACCAGGGACTAAGTCAATTTGAAATTCAACTTGTCGAGCAGGTGGTAGTCCAGGCAAGTCTTCTGGAAAGACTTTCGAAAATTCCTATACAATCGGCACGTCCCCAAGTCGCTTCTCCTCCAACTTATCCTCAGTCTTCTTGGATGAAACTTGCGCCAGATAAACTTGACATCCCTTCTGTATATACTTCTGGGTCTTCGTACACGATATTATATTCAGCTTCGACTTACTTCTACCGTCGCAATCATCACCTCGGATTATCAACACTTTATCTCCATACAGGATATGGATGACCTTCTCATCACAAACGATCAATACGTGGTACTTCGCCAACCAATCCATACCGATGATGATGTCGAAACTACCAAGTTCTACGGGCATTAGATCTATTCAAACGAATGACCTAATAATCCTAACGTACAGCCTCTAAGGACAACATTTGTTTCTGAAATTTTTCCATCGGCAAGTTCTATGGCATAACTAGTATCTAAAGTGTATGGTGCAACATCAACCAAAGCACTAAAGGTAGATGACAAAAAACTCCTATCGACAACCAAATCGAATAACATAGAAGCATAACAGTTATTGAGAAGGAACATACCCATGACGACATTGGAATTGGGGTTTGCTCCTCCTCCTCTTATGGCGTTAACCCTTGCTGTAGCTTCGTTACCTCCATTCTGGTTTTCAGTTTTGTTCCCATTCTTATTTCCAGTCTTGTTTCCATGGCTCTAATTCCTCAACTTAAGACAATCTTTCATAAAATGTCCCGGCCTTCCACACTCATAACAAAAAATACCCAGCTGATTCCTAACTGGGGCTCTTTGGGTGTTTGGAGTAACAGAGACCATACAATCCCTGGTCATATGACTGACTCTCTTACAGTTTCCACATCTCACAGTACACGGCCCTGCATGGTTTAACTTGCACTTGTTGTAGTAGGGAAGAGATCCAACATACCCCTTTTTCTCATTGTTCTCGGCCGTATAAGCTCTTGCCACATTCTGGCCTCCAACATTTTGCCGCTTGAAAACTGGTTGCTTCCCACGATTGTCTCTCGGGTTGTTCTCCAACCTTCTTTTGTTTTCGACACTTCTAGCATATCCCTTCAGCTTTTGATCCATTAAATTATTGGCAATGCGAATTGCATCTTAGAGTTTAGTGGGCTCAGCAGCGATTACATTCCCTTGAATATTGTCAGGCAAACCTCCAACGAATCTCTCAACTTTGTCCTCCTCATTTGGGACCATTCTAGTACACAACAACACCAATTCCTGAAATCTTCTAATATAAGCAGTCAAGTCATTTCCTTTCACAGCCAAGTTCCATAACTCAGTCTCTATCTTCTGAATTTCGTTCCTTAGGTAGTACACTTCTGTCATCAACTTCATAAGTTCTGCCCAGCTCATGGCATAGGCGGCCTCAATCCTAGTTGTTCTCTTATGGGAGTTCCACCAAGTTAGAGCACTGTTCAGTAGCGTGCACGTAACATACTTCACTTGGTACTTCTCTAGACAGATACTAATGTGGAACACCGTTTCCATCTTCTGGAATCAATGAGTTAACCCAACAACTCCTTCCGTCCCATTAAAGCTAAGGGGCTGGCACTTCAGGAAATCTTGCTATGTGCACTCTCGAGCAGGCATAAATCCTTCGAAGTTATAGCTATTTCCTCCCCCATTTCCATTTCCTCCATTTCCATTCACTCTATTTCCATTTCCTCTATTTCCTTTTCCTCCATTTCCATTTCCTCCATTTCCATTTCCTCCATTTCCATTTACTTCTTCTTGTTCACTCTCGTCTCCTATAAGGGGTTCAAGGTTTCTGGCAGCGTCGCGAGCTCCCAACGCTCCTGCCAATCAGCGGTCAATTTGTTCGTTAACTCCTTTACGTGTCCTCGATGCTCCAGATCGTGTGTTAGGCATTGTCCTACAACATAACGATACATAACACGATGAAATTTCATGGTGATACGAGATTGTTAACAGGGTTCGAATAAAATAACAAGTCTTATTACACGGAATTACATAATCACAATAACTTCATGATAATGCCATGCAACAAGCAAAAGAAAATATATCATTAAGACGAGAATATCAAACATAGAATAGTAATCATTAGATTTCATATCATCAATACTAATGGTTACAACATGGTTTCAAAATATAGGATTTACAAATCCCTAATAACTAGCTACTACTAGGTGTTACGGGTCAACACTAGGATAATCAAGAAACAATCTAAGAATGGTAACCCAAGTGTCTCCTGGCACAAGCCTCAAGCCTAGCAATCCTCATGCGATCATAAAATCTGAAACGTCAAATCTGTCTTATCTCCCTCAGAACACGCAATTCCTTATGCTGAGACTGGGTAACTCTCTGACTCGCAACATCCATCATGTCTCTAAGTCTCATATTATCCCACTCCAGCTCTCTGATCCTCTCCAACATATTAGCACTCTATTGTCCTGTGTCCCTGATCCCTTTGGATACTCTTAATAGCTTGAACACGGTGAACCGGAATCTCCTCAGTATGATCATGAAACCTCTTAACCAGATCTCCCAATGTATTATATGTGACCTCTACAGCTCCCTCCTCTTGAGTAGGCTTAGGGATATCATCAACTATCACTGGATGAGTAACTCTATTAACTCTAACCTCAACCGGGCCTCTCGCACCCGTCTCAATCTCCTCTAGATCAATAGCCTCAACTATAAACCTAGCATCAATACCTCTAGCTCTAAGAGCATCTGCACCTGAATCTCGTCAATCTCCACCTGAATCTTGAGGTCAATATCAAGCCATCACTCCTCTCAACATCAACATCCATCTCTAAATCAGTCCCTCTATACCTAGACGGCTCAGAACTCTCTGCCAAACTAACCTCTAAATCTGTCGCTAACTCGGGACTCCTAGTCGTCTTAGGTGAAGGTAAAAGATCAGCACGTGCAAAAGACAATGCTCTAGGTATAGGTAAAGATAACGGTACAGATGCAGCAGGGGATCTATTCCTCTTGTGACTTAAGTGTGGATGAAAAAGTGATTTGTTGATTAATAATTTTGGATTATTTAGATTTCTTATTTGATTGTTTCGAAGGGAAAAATCTGAAGAAATAATCAAACATCAAATCTAGTAATTAATACTTATATAAGATATTATTTTCAAAATAGACCAACATTGTGAGAAAATAATGTTTTTACGGGTATTAATTCGTCATAATTTAAAGTAATTTGTACCAAAATAAAGGATTATTCTAAATAACAACCAACTTTGTGAGAAAACAATTTTTTTTAACGGGTACTAATTCTTTATTATCTCTTTCCTTCACACTTAATGACCTTTTCGCCTCACTTGACAAGCATATCTGTTTTAGTTATATCTTAGTATTATTTTAGCTTATTGTTATATAAATAGTATAATTCAAAACCAAAAACCAAAAGATAATCAAGCATCAAACGACAAACATTAACGTAAATCTCAAATTCAATTCTCGCCATGGATACGACACTCGGAAGATTAGATTTGTTGGAAACAAGAAAAGTATCGGTCACTTCCAAGTTGTAATAGTCTTAGCCCGTAGTTTGTTATATGATTAGTCTAGTAAGCTAGTCTGGCCCAAGGCCTATGGAAAGCCCGTTAAGGCCCATGGCCGGCCATCATAGGACTATATATACACCTCTCCATGCCTTGGAGAGGTGGTTGGTTGGTTGGTTGTTTCATTTTCTCATTTCACACACATAATATTATTATCATCTATTCCATATTACTTTCTCTCTTAAGAAACTTTCCAACCCACTTATCTCTCTAGTTCTTGCATAATATCAAAGATTACTAGTATTCTTCAATTGGTATCAAGAGCCATGGAGTGGTGTGTTTAGTTTTTGTGTTTGTCTTTTGATTTGTGTTCAAAACCTTTACAAAGAGCAAAATCTTGATTTAAAATTTTTCGGCTTAAAAACCTTAAAGTTGTCATTTTTCTTGTTCCTATAGGGTTAGTAACACTAGTTGTACAAGATTTTTTGCAAAAAACCAATCAAAAATGTGTCTTTTTGAGTTTTGAAAATTTGGGTTTCGTCTCAGTTACAACCGAACTAGTCTTGTCTGTTGGAACCGAACTAGAAGATCGAACGAGTTAACCGAACTAGTTAACCGAACCAGTGGAACCGAACGAGTTGACTTTAGTTGGAACCGAACGAGTTGTTTTAGTTGGAACCGAACGAGTTGCTTGTAGTTGGAACCGAACGAGTTGTTTTAGTTGGAACCGAACGAGTTGTTTTAGTTGGAACCGAACGAGTTGATCTCAGTTGGAACCGAACGAGTTTTCTTAAGTTGGAACCGAACTAGTTTCTTCAGTTAGAACCGAACTAGTTGATTTAGTAGGAACCGACGGTTGATCTCAATTACAACCGAAGAGTTTTCGTAAGTTGGAACTGAACTAGTTTCTTTCAGTCTAGAAACCAAACTAGTGATTAGTAGGAACCGAACGAGTTGATCTAGTTGGAACAGGAACTAGATAACCGAACCAGTGAACCGAACTAGTTTCTTCAGTATTGAACCGAACTAGTTGATTTTGTAGGAACCGAACGAGTTTGATCCTAGTTGAACCGAACTAGATACCGAACCAGTGGAACGACTAGTTTTTATTTGATAACCGAATAGAAACAAAACCAGTGAAAAAACCGAACTAGTCAAAACTATCAACTCAAATTTCTAAATTATACGGTTATTTCTTTGACTTGTAAAATCCCGTGAAACATTAACTTGTTTTCCCGGTTTTGTCGAGAAGTGTAAAATCCCGTGTAGTTTCAAGAATTATTTTAAGGATCTACAACCTACACATTCAAAACATAATTCCTTTATACCACCGATCGATCATTAGTAATCTTTTTGATCCACGTTATCAATGTCGACTCTTGCTAATTAAATCACGTCTCTTGGGTGGTGACAATAAAACCACCGATGCCTTGATAAAATCTGTTATGCGTCAATGGAAAAGCAGAATGGAATTTATAGGATGAATAGACCACATGGTAAGGAAGTTTTTGATCCTTGCTTCCATTGAGAAAGGTTCACTCGTCTGGCCATCAATCACTATGGATGGTGTAACAAGACTTAAGGAATATACTGAGCTCACCCCTGCAGAATCCATTCAAGCTGATTGTGACATCAAAGCAATTAATATCATTCTCCAAGGCCTTCCAAACTAAAATTTTTGCTCTTGTAGTCAACTATGTGTAGCCTGGATCTTTGGGAGAAGATTAAATGCTCATGCAAGGACGTCGGTTAACAATGGCAAGACGAGAGTGTAAGTTGTTCGATGAATGTGATAAGTTCCTTAAAAAGGAAAGGAGAGTCGTTACACGAGTACTACTTGAGATTCACATTTGCTACTCAATGATATGAACATCTACAAGATGCCACTGGAGCAATTTCAAGTTAATACCAAGTTTCTGAACACTCTTCCTGATGAATGGAGCAAATTCGTTACTGATGTTAAGTTGGTCAAAGACTTGCATACTACCAATGTTGATCAGCTTCATGCTTACTTGGAACAACATGAACGACATGCAAATGAAGTTCGTTTGATGCATGAACGTAACTCCGATCCTCTTGCTTTAGTTGCATCTCACCAAATAACACAGTCACCTTATCAAACTCATCAACACACTTACCAAAACACTCAACTTCAACCACCAGCTTCAACATATCCATCTCCACAGTATGGTTCACCTTATCAGTCTCAACAATACTCAACTCATCAATCATCAACACCTCTTTTAGTAACTTATCCATCCAATGATTTTCAATCATCAATTCACCACAATGTTTATTCTCCATCATCATCCATCCCTTAATTGGAATATCCTCCCTAAATTAACCAACAATATGAATTTTCCCAACAAGACTCCGGTCTAATTGTTCTAGTGTTCCAGAAAGGTGATGATCCCATTGATGCCATCAATCACATGATGTCGTTTTTTACTGCAGTTGTCACCTCCCATTATCCCACTACTAATAATCAGCTGAGAAACTCGTCTAACCCTAGGCAACAAGCTACCATCAATAATGGAAGAGTTACATTACAACCAATTCAGGGGAGACAAACTTCTTTTGCTGCGGGTACTTCAAGGACTTATACTCAAGGAGCAAGTGGAAGCAATTCTGGAAAACATAGGACATTTATTTTCTATAACTGCAAAGGGGAAGACCACATGTCCAGACAGTGCACCAAACCAAAGAGAAAAAGGGATGATTCATGGTTTAAGGAGAAAGTGTTGCTGGTACAAGCTCAAGCACATGGTCAAATTCTAAATAAGGAGGAACTAGCTTTTTTGGCAGATCCATATATTCTTAAAGGTCAAAGCACACAGATTGTCATTACTCACAATGCTGCTTATCAAGCTGATGATTTGGATGCATATGACTCTGATTGTGACGAACTCAACTCTGCCAAAGTTGCTCTCATGGCGAATTTATCTCATTATGGTTCAGATGCTCTTGCTGAGGTACACAATCATGATAATATGAATAATAATGTGGTAAATCAAGCTGTGCAGGTGATGCCGTCTTCTCAACAGTCGAATGTTGTGAATCATTCAGAGACTGAAATAACCAGTGATAGCAATATCATTCCTTATTCTCAGTATGTGATTGAATCACAACAAGCAACTGTTTAGAATTCTAACTACTCTGCATAACAAGATGGTTTAATATTATCTGTGATTGAACAACTTAAAACCCAAGTTGCTAATTGTACCAAAACTAATCTGGAAAATAAGAGCATCAATAATACCTTAACTGTTGAGCTTGAAAGATATAAAGAACAAGTTAAAGTTTTGAAAGAAGGACAAAATGTTGACTTAAGGAGTAAGGATAACATTTCAGACACATGTGCACAATCTGTAGAGATTGATCTTCTTAAACAAACTCTTTCAGAACATTTAAAAGAAAAGGAATCTTTATTACAAATGGTTACTCTTCTAAAAAATGATTTTAAGAAAGAAGAATCTAGGAACATTGATAGAGAAATAGCTCTAGAAAAGCAGATCAAACATCTAGATAATATTGTTTTTAAAAGAGACCAATCTGCACAAACTGTTCACATGTTGACGAAACCTCAGTTTTTCTATGATAATACCACTAAACAAGCTTTAGGTTTTCAAAATCCCTTCTATCTGCAGAAAGCTTAGCATTCGAAACCAAAGCTATATGTTGGTGATATTATTGTTCAAACTAATCCTATTGTGATTCCTGACTCAGAAGAGACTTTAACACTTGCTGAAGAGAGTCGTTCCAAAATGCTTTTAAAACATAAGGATAATATGATGTTAGAAAAGGAAAAGCAAATTGACACCACACCGATAGATTATGCTGCTCTTAACCAACTTTATAAATATTTTTCAACACGATTTGTTCCACAAACTAAATTATCTGCTGAACAAGCCTTTTGGTCTCAGAATTATGTAAATTCTTCATAACCCAAACTTTCTATTAGACCAACTAATGTTGAGGTTCCAAAAGAACTTCCTAAAGTCAGCATGGTTAACACGAGTTTGAAGAAACTTAAATACCATCTTGCTAACTTTGATGTGGTAGTCAAAGAAAGGACCACACCCACAGCTATCATTGAGGGTTCGTGGGGTTTCGGACATACAAAAGCTTGTTTTAGGGATGAAATAATTCCATTTGTAATAGCTCTGAATGACTTATTTAGCACATTCAACCAACATTTGGTTGATGAACTTTCTGAAGTCCAAAATGTCTTCTATCAAATGGAACAGGCTGTGGAACATCGTATTGAGTCAAAAACATTTGAAGTTAAGATGAATCAAATTTCGAACGAAAATGAATGACTCTTGGAACAAGTGATGAGCAAAGATACTGTGAACTTACTTGTTAATCCTTTGGTAATTTAGGGGGAATTGAGTGATCAACAAAGCTCAGTTAAGCTTTTAAAAGCTTAATCGGGTACAATTAACTAAAATAGTTAGAGTAGCTTAAAAGGAGTTTAAAAAGAGCTTATGATAAACATGATTGCTATATAATGAAACAGAATTTAAAGAACAGTTTTATATAAAAACATAATTTTATTAAATTCAAAGGAGATTACACAGCTTTAAAAGGAAATTACATTGAGAAAACAATTATAAGCTAAAAATGAGCTACTAGACGGAAATAAGCTACTCCCACCCTAAATCTAATCCTAACTTTGATGAGCTAACTACAATGGCTTCTGAACACAGCAGTTCAGGACCCGCACTTCATGAAATGACTCCTGCAACAATCAGTTCAGGACTCGTGCCAAACCCCCATCCTTCAACACTGTTTGTACCACCTTCGAACTGACTGGGATATGCTGTTTCAACCGTTGTTCGATGAATTTCTCAATCCTTCACCTAGTGTTGATCATCCAGCTCCATTAATGAAGTAATTGCTCCAGTTCTTGCTGACTCAACCGGTTCACCTTCATCAACTATAGTTGACAAAGATGCACCATCTCTAAGTAATTCTCAAACAACACCCGAAACCGAACCTCCCGTCATTCTGGACGATGTTGAAGAAGATAATCATGATATTAAAGTTGCACATATGGGTAATGATCCGTACTTTGGTGTTCTAATTCCAGAAATCCATTCTGATTAATCTTCATCATCGGGTTCTATTCATATAATTGTGCACCCTGATCACGAAACTTCTGAACACAATAGCAAATGGAATAAGGATCATCTACTTGAAAACATAATTGTTGAACTCGCTAGACTAGTTTCCACTCGGATGCAATTACACGAGCAAGCTCTTTTCTGTTACTACGATGCTTTCCTCACTGCTGTTGAACCCAAGACATATAAATATGCTTTGACTCAAGCCTGTTGGATTGAAGCAATGCAAGAAGAACTTAATGAGTTTGAATGACTTGAAGTATGGGAGCTCATACCCCGACTAGAGAAAGTTATGCTGATTACTTTGAAGTGGATCTACAAAGTGAAACTAGACGAACTGGGAGGAATTTTGAAGAACAAAGCTCGATTAGTAGCCCGTGGTTACTGTCAAGAGGAGGGAATCGATTTTGAAGAGTCTTTTTCCCCGGTTGCGAGATTAGAGGCTATAAGGATTTTTCTCGCGTTTGTTGCTCATATGAACATGGTCGTATACCAAATGGATGTGAAGACTGCGTTTCTGAATGGTAATCTATGGGAAGAGGTTTATGTTAGCCAGCCGGATGGGTTCGTGGATAAAGATAACCCCAATCACGTGTATAAGCTAAAGAAAGCTCTTTATGGGTTGAAACAAGCTCCACGCGCGTGGTATGATATGTTGTCTTCGTTCTTGATATCCCAAGACTTCTCCAAAGGCTCAGTGGATCCTACATTGTTCATCCGCAGAGACGGCAAGGAATTACTTCTGGTACAAATTTATGTCGATGATATTATCTTTGCTGCATCTACACCTGAACTTTGTGATCTATTTTCTAAAATCATGTGTTCAAAATTTAAGATGTCAATGATGGGCAAAATCTCATTTTTCTTAGGATTACAGATTTCTCAAAGTCCCAGAGGCATCTTTATTAACCAGTCAAAATATGCCCTTGAATCTTTAAAGAAATACGGTTTTGACTCTTGTGACCCAGTGGATACTCCAATGGTGGAGAAATCCAAACTGGATGAGGATAAAGAAGGGAAAGCCGTAGATCCGTCACACTATCGTGGTATGATTGGCACCCTCCTTTATCTTACAGCCAGTAGACCTGACCTACAATTTGCTATATGCATGTGTGCCCGGTATCAGGCTCGGCCTACCGAAAAGCACTTAAATGCGGTAAAAAGGATCTTTCGGTATCTAAAAGGAACCGTACATCGGGGTCTATGGTATCCGAAGGATTCTTCGATTGCTCTAACAGCATTTGCAGATGCGGATCATGCTGGTTGTCAAGATACACGCCGTAGCACTTCTGGTAGTATGCAACTTTTGGGTGATAGACTTGTTAGCTGGTCGTCTAAAAGGCAGAAAAGCGCTGCGATATCCAGTACGGAAGCTGAATATATTGCTTTGTCCGGCTGTTGTGCTCAAATCCTTTGGATGAGATCACAGCTTACCGACTATGGCTTTGGATTCAATAAAATTCCAATGTACTGTGATAACAAAAGCGCTATTGCCTTATGCTGCAACAACGTTCAACATTCCAGATCCAAGCATATAGACATCAGATTTCACTTTATCAAGGAGCATGTTGAGAATGGGGTGATCGAACTTTACTTTGTCAATACGGAGTATCAACTGGCAGACATCTTCACTAAAGCTCTTGGCCGAAATAGAATTGAATTTCTGATCAACAAGCTGGGAATGCGAAGTTTTACGCCGGAGACTCTGAAACAATTGGCAGATGAAGTTGATGAATAGTAGTGGTACCTATTCAAATATCCTGTATCATATGTATATATTTTAAAACCATAAAAACCAAAAAGATTTTTCATTTTTCAAAATTTTTATAAAAACAAAATACAAAAATATAAAATTTTAAAAACCAAAGAAAAAATTAAAAAATGAGAAAATATAAAAAGAGGTAATAATGGCATGTCTTCTGAAAATCGATAACATTTACGGTCTTAGAAATGTCATTCAATAATGATACGAGCCTGTAAATGAAGTTCGAGCAGAAGTTCCAAATGTTTTCAAAACATGCCAAATGGCTTGCTATTATTTCAGATAGCAACCCGGTCATCATCTTAAAGGCAAGTATTTCAAAAAGAAAACTTGACCTCTCAACGGGAATTTATTCTCGGGCATGGTCTACTTTATGACCATGCAAAGGCTTGTGATTACTTTGCATCACAACCCGTGCTTTCTATGTTTCCATAAGTGTACGTGTCAGTGCGCTTATGTGTTAAAATAAGAGAAATCTTATTTTTATTGGTAAAAAGTTGTCTTCACAATGAATCAGTGTTTTCAGTAACAAAAAGATTTTCAAAGACAAATCGACCCAACATCTAACAATGACCAACACTCTTAAATAGAAAACGAGTCATTAATTTAAGAGGGAGAACGTGTCAAATAATCTTTTAAAACGGCATTGAAAATAAGTCACAGAACAAACGGATAAAGTTGTTGATAATGACGGAGAACAATTTCAAGGGGAGTTAATTTATATTAACTACAAGAGCTTTAGATGTCATTTGTGTCAAACTTTAGGGACTTATTTGCAATATAAGACTTAGTGAATTCAGGCCTTAAACTACATTTGATCAATATTGCCAACACCTCATAGTTTGTAAAAGACTTAGGAATGCTTGGAAATACTTTCATAGTTTTAAAAGCCTTGAAATTGATTCTCATGGACTAGATTTCTGCTTATTAATTGCGTTCAAACACGATCTCCGAATATGTATACGTATAATGTTTTTGCTAAATTCCGACGTGTCAAAACCAGCATGGAGGAAGGAGTAGATGTATACTTGATAGTTGTCCTTGGCCTTCTTTAATGTCTTAGACTTCTTTGTCTTTTGAGGGTAGCTTCTTTTGGAAATTTAGGCTGTTTGAATCTTTTAGGTGCACTATTTCAATCACATGGTGGAAGAGACATCTCGTCATTAGTCAGTATGCATCATTTGAGTCCCTAGGGGGAAGTGTTGAGAGTATAATTATTTAAAACGTGAGAAAAGTTCTTTCTGATTCAATTAATGCTTCCTTAAACGGTTAATCACTAAGCTTATTATTAAATGGGTAGAATTGTTTAATGAAAGAGGTACACATAGGTATGAATAGAAGCCTTATAAATATTAGTAAATCCCAGGCAGGAAGGAAAGTGTTTACATTTGGGACTTAGTTGACTTAGGTGTTATCATTTCAACTACTCAGAGGGAATAATTGTGACATCCGGGACTTAGTTGACTTTGGTGTTACAATTTACATCATCACTATCATGTAAGAAGAAATACGGACATCCGGGACTTAATTGACTATGGTGTTACGGTTTCGAGTTATTTGTGTACTTCGGAAATATGGGCTTTATACATCAAGACTGCTTGATGCGGTATGCAAAAAAGTTCTAATCTACTCAAGAAAGGATTGATGGTTTAGGGGGAAGCTAAGACAACATCAACACCTACCATCCAAGCTCAAGTTACATATGTATCTGAATCTGTAATATCCTTGAAGTTTGATGCAAAGACTTTCATAACTTGGAAAGAAAGTTGAAGCAACGCCGAAGAGTGCTTGGACAGAGAAAGATCAGATTGATAACCTCTTGAAAGAAAGAAGGTTAATGAGGAGCTTGGAAAAGTTCATTGATGGGAGATTGTACGAAGGAGACTTACGGCGGCTACAAAGGACCATATGATTTCATCATATGATGTTCTCATCATTCAGGTCAAATCTTCGTATATAATAAACATATGAATATGTACATAAGTAGTAAAAGAATTAGGCTTATGTGGTGTTCGAGTACGATGATTTTTCAAGAATTTATCACAAAATTCAAAATCTTTCAAAATTTCATACTCAACACTATATCATATCCCTCATAATTTAAGGGGGAGCATTAAAATGTTCCTAGAAGTTATTCTGTAACATTTTGTCCCTGGACGTTTAATCAATTGATATCCAAAATATCAAGGGATTAACATTTTAGATAAGGGGAGAAAATGTGATTAAACTGAATCTAACTTGTATCGAAATGTGATCATATAAAATGGACTCAGTACACTCTACACTTAGCATGTACTACGATATCGATGCACATGTTAAGGGGGAGCTTTTAGTGATGATGAAAAACTCTCAAAGTGTAAATCTTTTGATATTTATATAAAACACTTTGATTGAAATTTTCAATGTTTTTGGAAGGATAAAATACCGACCATGTACTTAAATTTATGAAGTTATAAGGCGGTTAGGCTTAGGTATTCAAATCCCATGATCCAGCCAGAACCGAAGGGATCTACCCAGGGATATCCACTAGTTAGTGTAGAAGTCCTTAGGTATGATACAAAAGGAGAAAAAGTGAGAATCGGGAATAATGCCGACTAAGATGGAGCTAACACTGGAACAAACCCAACAAGGTGTTAGTTATGAAGTCTCGGTAAGCATTTAAGGGGTTGAAGAATGAAAAAGAAATGTAAGGATAAAGGGTGAAAACAAAGAAGCCCTCCATACACTTAGGCAAAAAACGGGTCAATACATAAATAGTCAGAAACACTAAGTTGTTGTCTGACATTGAAGATAGTCATGGACCCAGTGATGCTATGCACAACCCTCCCTAGCCGCTCAAGGTCTCTCAACAGACTCTTGTTTCATTTCTCACAGAGATTACACGCATTTTTATCAACTTTCTTACTCTGAGTTAGTTGATATTGAAAAGGTAGTAGTCTGCTCTAGCCTCCGATCACTAAAAAAAAGTGCACTTTAGAGTTTAGAGCTAAAAGAGATCATCCATAAATCTCATTAGGACACTTGTCAAAATTATGTTTGCTAAGTCACACATTGTGAATAACAAGATATATATTAAGAGTCCTACACATTATCCTTGAGATTTTGCCAGAACATCCAAGTGATAATTAAGTATTCACAATTAAGATGGAAATCCTGCTTGAGTCAACATCAAACAAGCTCATGATAGGTGACTTGTGCGATTCTATATGATCAAACTTGTGACAACTGGAAAGAAATGATGGTTCGATTTTATAAGAATAAAACATGTTCCAGGTTATGAATTGACGATTGATGATGAATTTTTTAAATGATTAACACTCTTGATGTGTCACAAAACCTCTTTAGCAAGTTACACGTCAATTGATTTTCAAATAAATTTTTCTATTTCAATCGGTGAGACAGTAACTAACTGGTTCACTCTTATTGTGTTGTCTGCTTTGAGATGTTCCGGTAATGAGAACATGCTGAGTTTGATGAATCTAATATAAATGTGTTAGAAAGATTTTGTACTTCAGCTGGAAATCCTGTTAAGGAGATTCTTCTTAAATTGAATCTACCTGATCACAGGTCGATCCTCATAGATTCGAAGGTTACTCTAACCAAACACGGGCGAATGACAAAGCCATATTCGTCCCCCCACTTTATTACTAACTATTTTAACACAGGATACTTAAAGATGGAGATAAAAGTACCTGATTCCAGCTGACTCATAAGATTCATAGCCACATGCTCATAACTGACCGACAAACATAAAGACATCATGAAAACTCAAGTACATGTTTAAAGACTTCCACTACTCTGATACCGAACGTCTTTCTTGAATTGACAAAGTATTAAAGTCAAAGAATCTCTAAGAAGTTTTTGTCACTCTGATACCGAACATCTTTCTTAAAGTGACGAAGTGTTATAGTTAAAGAATTTTAAGAAAGAT
>BQNB010122116.1:0-20340 GCA_026074375.1 Tanacetum coccineum
AAAATAATTACTTAACATTTGCTTGATGTAAACATTTAATTGTTTGATGCCCGTTTACATTGAATGATCATTTTTAGCTTACGCGATTTTACTTAATACATGAAATTAAAAGTAAACACGTACAACACTAAAAATAAATAGTAGATTTATTGACGTCAAACGTACACACTTTATGTAACCAATAAAATAAAATGAACAATGTTAATAATTATCCTCAAAATAATTACTTAACACTTGCTTGATGTAAACATTTAATTTTTTGATGCCCGTTTACATTGAATGATCATTTTTAGCTTACGCGATTTTACTTAATACATGAAGTTAAAAGTAAACACGTACAACACTAAAAATAAATAGTAGATTTATTGACGTCGTCAATGACTTGAAAACACAGGGTGTTATAGACTTCCCCCGTTAAACGAGCCTTGTCCTCAAGGCTTACGATGCAGCACTTGACGACGGTGCGGTCTTGGTGAAGATGTGTGGGTATTTCTTCTTGAATTGGTCTTCACGTTCCCACATGAACTCAGGACCTCTCTTGGAGTTCCATCGAACCTTGACAATTAGTATACGGCTTTTCCTTAACCGTTTAACTTCACGGGCGAAGTACTACAAGATAATTCTCTCTATGAGGGATAATTATTAACATTGATCAATTAAATTTTATTGGTACATAAAGTGGGTACTTTGACGTCAATAAATCAAACTATTTATTTTACACACTAGACTAGCGTGTCATTTAACATTTAATTCATGTATTAAGTAAAATCGCGTGAGCTAATAAATGAATCAATGTCAATGAAACGGAGCGCGTCAAACATATTAAAAGTATCCATCAAGGGCGGAGGGGGGGGATGAGAGAGATAATTATTTGAGGATAATTATCAACATTTGTTCATTTTTAATATATGTGTTACATAAATGGTGGTGGGGGGGGGGGGGAGGGGGGGGGGACTTTTCGCGATAAAGTACGTATAGCATACGCCAGAACCACCATAATTAATTTACCGCTGCAACAAACGCTTATTTTTATTTTCAATGACCAAAGTTTATAAAACTTTACCCACATATATATGTATGGACGCCCCATATACAAGAAATAAATAAGCAAGACTTATCAAGTTGCAAGTATACATTTTATTAACAAGACTACACTTTACATATTAACTTATACTTTCATATTTCAAGTATTACTTTCTTTTTACCAAGATAAATGGCAAGTAAAATATCTAGTGAACACATTTCCACAAATCCATAGGATGATCACAACTATTTAAGGACAAGAGAAACATATAAAGGAGCGCGCGATGAACAAGTGACCGTAATTCAATGACAAAAGGCATGACTAGTGTTTTGACCACTAGTTCCATCCTTAAACACACGCTCATTTCTTGCCCTATTTGAGACGTGTACCCCCCCCCCCCTCTCACACTTGGGTCTATTTCTTTGTGTATATCAGATGAGCGCGAGAGCGAGCGCGATATATTCATAATATACTTTGCACCTTTACAAGAGATAACACTCACACTTCACTTCAACATATCGCGCGCGCGCGAGCACACACATCTCTTCCCTTTTTGGCTCTTTAACCACTACATTCCCACAAAACACACACCAAACCCATACAAAATTTTAATTGTAACATTTACACACATCCCTACATCATTCCTAAGATGTCTTAAAGTGTTTAGAAGGATTGGTTTAAGCATTTTCAAGGTTTAAGCAAGGAAAAGCAAGATTATGGTTTCTAATTGGAATTAGGTTTTCAAGTTGTGCAAGCTTGGGTTTAAAGTCTAAACAAGGGTTTAGCACATATTTTTCATCATCATCATTCATCATAAGGTTACCTAAAAGCCTTTATCTTTTCATTTCATGAGTTTTCATGCATATAATAGTTCTTTATAGCAAAATCACCATTTAGGACTTTTAAACATATAAAAATAGTTTTTACTTGTGATTATCATTTTGTACACTTTTACATATGTTATGATGTTGTTAAATATTATGTAGAATGGAAGTTGTTAGATGTACCATGTTGGTTAAGTATAAAATGTAATGTACAAATTTAGGGTTTTTAAAAGTACTTTAAGGAAAAGATATGTATTTCATCTGATGTTAAAAACGTTGTAAATCTGTTTAATCCAATGGACATATGGACAAGGGAACTAAGGACATTATTAATCTGATGACATAGTATAAAAAGATATTGGAAGACGTTGTGATAAATTACTAGAATAGGGAATAGTACAAAAATCAAGTTTACAACATGTTTTTATGAAAAACCTCCAAACTTTCTGTTTGGATTTGACACATAACCTGGTCATATTATGTTTTTATAAGATAATACGTCTCATGACGATTCCAAAAAGCTAAGAAACTCAAAAAACGGACTAATAACGAAAAAGATACGCTAATTACGAGTTATACGTTAATTAAACGGGATTAAAAATAACTTTAAAAAAATTATACAAAACAGAAAGTTTGATGGTTTTTAAACCAGATTATACACATATCTAGGATTTCAAATGAAAGAATCATAGATTATTTGATTTAAAAATGAAGAAGTTATGAATTACGGCGAGTATATATACCATAAAAGAGTAATAAAAATACTTTTAGAAAAACCAATTTTTTATAAAAGTTACTGTCAATACAGATCAATTATTGTTTTGTAAACCTCATAAGATTAAATAGAAGCTTTCTATTACGAGAACGAGCACAAAAGAATCGCTAAAAACGGAGCAATAACGAAATAAAATACACGATAACGGATGTTGTACGAATACTAAAACTATAAAAAAATAACATTAATATACTGTGTGAACAGTAAAAATACTGTCCAACAAGGGACTAAAAATATGAAAATGACAAATAATGATAACACAACTTTAATACGAAAAACGTGGAACATAAGAAACCAAGAACATACTTGAAACGCGAAAGTAACGCCAGTTTTAACTACAACGGAAATTAATAAACTTTTAACTTATTAAACACAATATTTAACCCAAAACAATTAGATGGTGATTAGCTATATAGAATGATATAATGGTAGTATTCCCCAATGAATTAAGAGATTACATATACACCTAAATTAAATAGTGAGCATCTGACGATTTCGAACTCATTAAACTTTGATATACTTGATATTCGCTCACTCAAGAGAGTTCATAGCCCCACGTTTTTACATGTATTTTGTTTTATAAGTTTTTGGGGTTGAGAAACATGCACTGTGATTTACAATTGGACACTAGTGGTAAAGTTTTATATAAAGATTACGTGTATTTCCCTAAGTAGCGATACCCTAGTGTGAGCCCATTAACATAACTAGTCATTATACTTGATGGTGAGCGCGAATGTTATGAAGAAGCTATTAGGATTGAGCATCCCCGATCGGGTGATTAGGCTAACACTGGGCAAACAAACGTATACCATTTCCAAACATATGATGGGATTCGGGTTATAACATCATCACTGGCAATGTAGGCCATATTAATATTGTAATCATTCGAAGTCGAAGCTTCAGTGCATGAGCTTTAAGGCAACGTAATAAATATTAAAAGATATCTGCATCTGTTGCATTATCATACACTTGTGTGAAAACTTGTGGTCCTACAATATAATGATTTATCAAACCTATGGAATTCACCAACAAATATTGTGACATTTTAAGCAATGTTTTTCGAGAAATCAGTAAGCATAAGGTGCCCATAGGATACATTGGTGATTGAGTCTATAATTGGGAAGTACATGCTAAAGATATGGTTGCATTATGTTTTGGGAAACTCATGTGATGGGAACCAGTATCTATGTAAATAAGTAAAATAAACAATTAAGATGTGGCTTCGGGCTATTTGTGTATCAAACAAATTGTTAAATCCAATTGTATCATTTATAAAAATGACATTTTTGGATCGTTCCTATATCTATCTTGTGTAAAATTGATCTAGTGAAGTAACACGCCTGTACCCTTATGCCGCTGTACCCAATTTGGGGGTGTTAACAGTTTCTGCTACTAGTGTCCCGAACAGCTTCCTATATCCAACCTCTAAACCAATCCAAACTCATTCAATTTCACCATTTAACCTAATGCACTTGCCATAATACACTCAAAAAACATATCCCAGATCATTAAACACCGAGGTATATGATCAATCCAAAGAATCAAAATTTAATTATGAAAGAAAAATGCGTGTTCAAAAAAAACCAAGAATTGAATCACATGCACTAATCAAAAAACCGTCAATTAACACAAAAGGGTTTTAAAAAAGATCACTTGACAACAACAATGAATGTTTTAAATTTAGAAAACACAAACCCGAAAATGGGTGTGGTGTCTAATGACAAATACCTCAGACACCCATGAAATATATACCCGTTGCTTTTTGTAACACCAATCTTGCTTATAACCTCTTCTAATCAATTCCTTGTGATTCTTTTAGCCTCCAATTGAATTAAACCCATAAAAACTAGTATTCTTTAAAATCAAGATTTTCATAAACTCTATGAGGGTGGGTTATTTATGGGAGTAGGAAGATTAGTGTTTAACCTAAAATGAAATTTGGGAGAGAGAAAGGAGATAGAATTTGGTTAGATGGTGATTGTGATGATATGTTCTTGGAGTTGTAGTTCGAGCAATAGAGAGAAATAAGGAGACCAGGCGTAGGATTTTATGACTGATATAACATGTAAAGTATGGGTTTTTGTTTTTATAAAGAATGTATATAATATCCCAACATAGAATGTATCGAAGGTTTGCATATATATAAAAAAGAAATGTTGGATGTATATATGATGTATGGGCTGGTTATATAAAAAAAAGATATACATATATACTAGAATTTAGGGAATGGTTATTTAATAGAGTTGTAATACTAATATAATTCCCAAAATATTAACAAAAAAAATATATATGTTGTGTTTGTGTGAGCTTATGAACCGCCTCCTATTTATGGGTTAGCTTTGTTTAGCTTTGTTTGTTAATTTTAAAGTATTACCTAGTTTCCCGATCCCAATAACTAACTTTTAACTAGTTATTTGTTGTGTAAAATTACGATTTCTTCCACGCGGTTTTTGGCTAAACACGAATAAAAGATGGAAAATAATAAAAATTATATAATTTAAACTCTCGTGGCTAAATACTGATTTCGTTGATTTCTCGATCGATAAACGGAACAATTTAAATTGAACGATTCGCGAAAGTTTTAAAATGGACGAATTTTGAATAAAAATATCTGATTAACGATACAAATATTTAATTAATTGTTAAAATTTAGAAATTAATTATAATTTCATATTAAGTAGTGACCTTAAATACGGGAAATTTTTAAAGAAAAAAAAATAAAGACAGTTACACTTAAACGGATAAAAGGCCTATATCGGCTTAAGATTAACAAGAACGAGAAATTGCGAATCGCGTAAACCTGTAAACCTCAAGTTTCAGGCTTTACAAGAAAAAAAATAAGAGCGAAATATGAATTAAATATGGACATTAAAAGACGGATTGTCACATCTAGAGTCTGGGATAGATCTCCATATAGTAATTTATACATCTAGAAAAAAGATACACAAAGTAATAGTCCCATCTAAGTCTGTGTCTAGATAGTTTGGTGCTTAACTAGATTAATTGGATATATTAGACAATGGTTTATTGAGTCATGTTGACTAGCAGGTGACCTAGATAAATTCAACAAGTAACTGTATTGAATCATTGGATAGTATGACAAGTGTACCTACTAGTGAATAAATGCCATTAAGCGGTAAGTGGTGTAAAGTCTCTAATGAGAAACGATTAACAAGATCACCATTGCCTTAATCCCTAAGATAGATTATAATCAACAATAGAGAATGCTATATGCGATGCTTATTGTAATTATGTACAGAATTATTGTGTCTAGGTCTTAGGATGATGTAACCCTAAGTCTTAAGAATGATATGGCACCTCGAGAGAAGAAATCATTTGCACTTAAGTAAACAAACCAACGTTCTAATCGGATTTAATAATTGTATAATACAGTTTTCTTATAGAAGTTTGTCGACCCACTCTTTTCCAATCTATTGTTAATTAGCTCATGTGGGTTAAAGTGCCTTGAATTGATTATAGACCACCAACCAAAACTTGTGCCATTCTCTCAAGTCTAAAACCCCCCATATTCCCGTTAAATTAGGAAATAAGAACTAACATTGGTTTACACATAGGGTTTAGAATAGAATAGAATAAAACAATAGAATATAGATAAACCAAGGATATTAATTAAATTATAGGTTTAACCTCGCTCAAGTGTTCACACCCACTAAACCCCATGAAATATTTGGCATTTTAAGTCTGTTTTTGGTTATTTTAGCTCATTTTTAAAGGTAAAAGGTATGTGTATTTAAGCACATACCAGGCATAAAAGTTAATTTATGTACTATGTGGTATGTATTTGTATAAGGCTTACGCAATCGATTATATCGATGAATGTGACCGGAGTTTATAAGACGAAGGAGCCTTATATGGATGCATACATGTTTTAATTATTAGATAATTAGGGTTACTATGAATATTTGCGTGGCTTAATTGTTAAATGTTATTATTTGAATAAATTTTTATGTAAATTAGTTTTATGTTTATATTGTTTTATTTTAAGTATTAGACTTATGAGAAAATAAAAGGGTTTTTCAAAAATAAATATACACATGACTAATTATGATGAAATCAGATTTATTTTGGACTATTTATAGTTCATATTGTGTTTCCAAATTAAAGTTTTATTTTGAATGGTTAAAACTAGACGTTATGGACTCATAGGAAGTACGGCTCATCCACTAGAACAAACTATAAGAGAAGTTTAAAGCGGAGTGGTCAACAATCCTAAATAATTCAGGTTTTTAATATGCTTCGCGCTGACCTGATTCTCTGCTTCTTTGTGCATTCGATTGGAGTTACCGTGAACCATGGCATGTCACTACAGTGTTATTTTTTTAAAAACATAATTCTTTATATTTGGAAACACGTTGAATTGTCAATTTTAAAAAGGTAACACTATTTATACATTAGATGTATTGAAAATATGTGATACCGTAATAAATAACTTAATTGAGTAAAGTTTTTATTAAAATCAATGATACGAAGATGTATGCATGCTTCTTCGTACATATTTGTCACAACAAATATTATACCTTTTTTTAAATAAGTTAGTGCCATCCAATTTGTATAAACACTTGTAGATGCTTTTTACTATGCGTGAGACGTATGTAGATCGTAATCCCAAGGTGATTATACACTTTTTTGTGAGATGTTAGTGTTACATAATCATAGTTTTTGATTGGACGACTTAATCGGTTTATGGGTAAGACCTTAGATCGAGGCATATATGGGATGAAACATGCTTACTAGAAATTATTGTAATAAAGTAAGTCCTATAATATTCTAGGAAATGCACCAGTGGCAATTATTGATCGTTAATTACCTTTTGAGTACACCATCACTAGCAGATCAACTGATGTGGTGGTGGTACGTCAAGTAGGATCCTAGTCTTTGGAAAATTAATTGTTTATTAGATTAAACATGTGTAGTTAATTTTTTTCAAGAAGTTTTATTGAAAATACTAATTCTTGAACTTTAACTATGTTTTGTAGATGACATACCCTGTTCAAAACATAAACCATTCGGCTTTTAGGTCGATGTTTGAAAGAGAAAAACTTTCTGGAAATAATTTCAATGACTGGTTTCGTCAACTCAAGCTAGTTTTGCGAGTTGAAAAGAAAAAGTTTGTCATTGAACAGCCATTACCCGCGGCTCTTGCTGCTAATTCTGAGGCACAAGTGTTGTTAGAATGGAATGCAGTTTATGATGCATATAATGAGGTTGCTTGTCTTATACTTGGTAGTATGACTGCTGAGCTTCATAGACAGTTTGAAAACTCCTCACCATATGACATGATAAAAGAGCTTAAAGCTATGTTTGAAAAACAAGTTGGAGTGGAAAGGTTTGACCTAATCTAAACTTTCCATGCTTGCAAACAAGAGGAGGGTAAACCAGTTGATGCATATGTCATCCAGATGAAAGGATATGTAGATCAATTGGAACGTCTTGGTTATGTGCTACCACAGGATGTTATAGTAGGTCTTATCTTAAATGGCCTTACTAAAGTTTTTTCTGGTTTTGTAAGAAATTACAATATGCATAACACGGGGAAGACAGTGGGTGAACTACATGCTACGCTCATTGAGTATGAAAAAGGTTTACCTAAAAAGGCTAAAACACCACAAGTAATGATGATTAAAGGTGGTAAAATCCAGAAGGCCAATAAGAAATAGCTTAAAGTTAAAGGCAATGGTAAAGCTAATGGCAAGGGAAAAGATAAACAAGTTTATATCCCTAATCCTAAAAACCCTAAGCTTCTACTAAAGAGCACCCAGCTAAGGATGACGCCTGCCACCACTACAAGGAGGTGGGTCATTAAAAGAGGAATTTTCTTGTGTATCTTGCTGAGTTGTTGAAGAAAAAGAAGCAAGTTGGTTCTGCTAGTTCTTCAGGTATCTTCACAATAGAATTATTTGCTTTCCCTAATAAATCATGGGTGTATGACACTGGTTGTGGTACTAATATTTGTATTACAAAACAGGGGTTTAGAGAAGCAAGGAAGCTGAAACAAGGAGCTCTCTATTTGTACGTGGGTAATGGTGTTCGTGCGAAAGTAGAAGCCATAGGAAGTTTTGACTTCATTTTGCCTAATGGCCTTGTGATTTGTTTAGACAATTGTCATTATGCACCTTCTATAACTAGAGGTGTTGTTTTAGTTTACCGTTTGGTTGAAAATGGATTTGTCCAGCATTTTACAGATTTTGGTATTTTAGTTTCTAAGAACAATGCTCATTATTTTAATGTTATTCCCAGCAACGGTATTTATGAAACTGATATGCATAATCTTGTACCAAATGTTAATTCTATTTATAATGTTAGCACTAAAAGAGCCAAACACAATTTGGACTCTACTTATCTAAACGGGCTTTAAACCGTTATCATATGTCTCTAAAACCCTGATTTCATGAAAAGTAAACATCTAAAGTGAATGTACAAGATACTAAAGCATATGTACAAGTAATATAACATCTCATTTGAAATATAAACTCCCTCCAAGTCAAAGTATAAGTCCTTAAAAGCTCAATATACAAGTCATTAAGCATGATCTCTAAAATAGCCGTTTTACCTCCGTTTTCATTCCAATTTCTTCACCACTACTCTTGTACAAGCTACTATACTCAATATACAATGTGTAAACCCTAATTATTCTATTCATAAACTTTCATACATCTTTTTACACACAAAACCCTAATTCAAAAGTCAAAAAACCTAACCCGAGCTAAATACTACACAATGACCCGTTTCTTCTTTTTTATCCATCATAAACCTAAACCAACACTCAAATAAGTTGGAATAACTTATTTTACAATCATATCAATCTTATTCAATCATTATTTCATCATTACTTCCTCATCTTATCTCATTTGTACGTAAAACAAATCCGAGAAACCCTAAATGTACCTATTTGGTTCATTTGACACGTTTACTCATTTCTAACCATTTCAATCCCAAACAATCAACCAAGAACCATTGTAAACTCATAATATGAGTTTACAATCCATCATCTAACATTATCTTGACAATATACCAAAGATTGAAGCTTAGAAAACCCTAATAAATCCAATATAAACCCTAATCCAATCCATGGCTTATTCTTTCAATTTTGACCCATTTTAACTTAAACCAATGATCAAACCTCATTAATAATCCTTTATATAAGTCCTAGGATTAGTATTCCATCATTCCCAATCAAAATCACACGAATTATAAACAAAGAAAGTCAAGAAAACCCTAAACCGTACCATTTGGAACCCGCGACCTCATTTCACCATTTTAAATCTGTTTTAACCCAAACCAATTGCTAAATCCTAATGAAACTTCTTATTACAGACCTTGAAGACATTTTCCAACCATCCATGATCAATATACATGAAATTTAAACTTAAAACCCAACCCGAATCCAAAACAGACCCGTGACCTAGTTTCTTGCAAAATGACCCATTTTAGAACTCTTCCTTGCACATAAGCACCTCCATGACTCACCCACATGTCTCCCAAGCTGCTTACCCACCTACTTGAAGCATTTCTTGGCCAAAAATTAGGCCACACCTCCCTTTTGTTGGCTGAATTCAGTTGCGACAACAAACACCCCTACATGGCCTTCATCTTCTTCCACCTTGCATACTAGCTTGTATAACTCATTCTCTAGACCTCCCACATCAGGTCCTAGCTTCTCCATGTGTCCTCATCAGATTTACAAAGCTTACTTAACCTCCTTACCTTCAAACTAGTATAAATAGGGGTCTTGGGCACTCATTCAAACTCGCACCACACCTCCTCTTCTATAACCCTTATAGGTAGCAATCCTTTGCTCCCTTATGATCCTAGGATCATAAAAGATGTTCAAGAAGCAAATCCCTGAAGAATTGAAGCCCCAGAGAAAAGATACAAGGCGTACGAGTGGAAATACTACCCGAAATGACCCATTTCCACCATTTTTTATCATTGAAGCTCAAACCTAGGTTTTGAATGTTCTACTTCTGCTACTACACCCTTATAATGTTCATATGATCCTAAAAATACTCTTGTTAAAGTTTCATAAGATTAATGAAGGAATTTGAACTTAAAACCCGCGCGTTTACGTTTTGAAACCCTAATTTGACCCGTTTTGCTTCCTAGCCTAACGAATTGTTATTTTAAACTTGTGTTACGTTAAAACTTCATATTTTAGTTTGTTATAACTTATAAATATCTTTTGAAATGTTAAAAGAAGCTTGCATGGCAATTTGGACATGTTTTGTAATTATAATCCATGCAAGGGGTATATATCGTAACTTTCTGAAACTTATAACTAAAGGGGCTGAATATGTCATTTTATCAAAGTTATAACTATAGAGGTCTATTATGTCACTTTTCAAAGTCCAAGGTTTACTTGGTATATCTTTCAAAGTTGAAGGACCAAAGTCATAAAAATGCAAACTCCAAGGGCCTATTTGTAATTTTTCAAACCCCAGGGTCTAAAATGTAACATTTTGAAAAAGTATAAAATCATGTTTAAAACCTTACAAGACATAACTTTAATTAACGCTTCTCGTGCTTAACATTTCTAGATATTGAATAAAACACTTAAAACCAATCATCCGGAAGCTATATTGTATCACAATACTAGGGAGCTTCATATTAAGGAGTTTCATCTTGGTATTACGTTCTGACTGAGTTGTTGGGTTTATGATTTAAAGTGCCCTAGCTCCTCAAACGTTTACTGAATGACTTCTGAATTATGATGGCCCGAACAGTGATACAATAATTCCAAACTCTTCAATCAAACTCATAACTCTTAAACCAAAGTTCTAAAGTACAATCTTCCTAAGACTTGACATATTCTACTCAGGTTGTGTGACGTGGCTATTTACTATCATTTTACTATATCAACATTCCCCGGTTAAGATTGTGATAAGGTCGTCAGCTTTCATTTCAGAATATTTATTACATCTACCTACCAGGTGAGTTCATAGCCTCGCTTTTCAATCTTTTGAATGTTTTATAAACCCGCGAGGGGGATACATGCTTGTTACTTTTTCTTACGCTTTATTTATAACATTGGTGATTGTTTTTCAATGACCTTTGTGAGTTAATAGCCTCACTTTTAATCTATTTATTGCTTTCAAAACCCACAAGTGGGATACATGCTCATAATAACGAATACAATATGTTTTACCGACTATATGCTAATCTGATGTATCATTACAATCAATGTCTAAGTTATAATTACTTACAAGTTCATTAAATTTGAATACAAGTTACATGTTATCCTGACATATCATTACAATTGCTGTCTAAGTTATCTATCCTACAAGTCGTTAAATTTGACTTCAAGTCGTTAAATTGACTTTGGATATTAATGTGTTAATAGTATAAATCCTACAAGTCGTTAAATTTGACTTCAAGTCGTTAAATTGACTTTTGGATATTAATGTGTTAGTTTCATAAATCCTACAAGTCGTTAAATTTGACTTCAAGTCGTTAAATTGACTTTGGATATTAATGTTAGTGTAATAAATCCTACAAGTCGTTAAATTTGACTTCAAGTCGTTAAATTGACTTTGGATGTTAATATGTTGATATTATGAGCTCTTCAAGTCGTTAAATTGACTTTGGATGATAATGTATTGGTGACATGAGAACAAGACCAAACAAGGCAATAACGGGATAATACATTGTTACTATGATTCATGGCGACTATTACTAATATCGGGTATATAATAACATAACCCAAGATCATAACAATATCATTTTCATAATAATTGTGTTTATACAATTATTATACTATTACTTGTATTCAAACTGTTTATATCAAACCTATGAATTTCACTCAACCATTGTGTTGACTTTTTAGCATGTTTATCTCAGGTAATTGAGCAAGTTACGGCACAGAGTGGCATGGACTTGAAGATGGCTGAACTGTTATCATTCAAACATAATATTTTAGATTTTGGGACCTGCATTTTGTAAAAACTCTGATTATAATGAATGATAACTAAATTTTTCCAACAACGTCTCTTTTAAAGTTGTTTTCTATGATTATGATTGTTGTATCCATGAAGTAATACCCCATATTAACTTCCGCTGCTATTTTGTAAAAATGGGGGTGTTACAGATTGGTATCAGCGCCATGGTTATAGAGAACAAGGTCAAAACCTTAACTATAACCACATTTCATTTTTCAGCCATCAAGGTCCTCCGTGCCACTACATTTCGGAACAAGTACGTAAAGATACATATCTATTATACTATTACATAAATAACTTATGTTATTTACAAACTAGGTTGTTATCAGAACGATGTCTTCTCCTAATCACTCTACTTCCGATATTGAGGATGCTTTTTCCTCTATGAATATTCTTAACTATACTTCGGTCTCATCAGATTCTTTCCCAGCTTCATCGGGAAGCAGTTCTTTTAACTCTTCGGAAAACTCTAAAGATAATATGATCTCACCAGTATTCTCATCTTTCTATAATAATCCTTGTTTGAAGGACGTACAAGCATTTTATGCTAAGGAATCACCTATTTCATCACCAGATCCTATTACTCCACCAGCTATTTTGACTCCATCTCCGGTATTACCACCATCATTACTATTTAATCCTCGATATTTCTTTATTCCTGAAGAACTATTACCACCTAAGAAGCGAATCCATTCTCCATCTTCTTCCTCAACTACGTTATTTACTTCATTTCGGAATCAAACTTGTAATTTGGTATCACCATCTTCCTCAGTTTATACTCCTACCCTCCTCAGGTATTTGAAATAGGAAAATGTTCAGATAAGATGTATCTGAAACATCATGAGAAACAAGTCGAAGATATCTTGAATTATTTAAATGAACTCTATCTTCACCGCATTGAGAGAATGGAAGAAGGACGTATAAATGGTAAACGAACTAAAGACCGAACTTAAGGGAATCCGTACTTAGATTATCAGACTTCAAAAGAAGAGGTTAGGGTAAAAGGATAAGATTGCCTTTGCTCACTACAGAATTTCCGATCTTGAACAAAACATTAAGAAAATCCAAGCTCGTCACCAAACAAATCAGGAAGATCTTTAGGATGTCATCTACCAGCTCAGAACTAACAAACTCTTAGACTAGTTATAACCTTATCCTAGCCACGGGATGTGTGGTATAAATAAAAACGCTTGTCAAATCTTGACTATGTACAGTAATAAAAGGCAAGTTATTTGTAAAGGCAATCCCGTTTCATACCTTATTGTTTCCAACTTATCTTTCTTTCATCATCATTTCCACCATTTGCGTCATTATTGTAACATTCCGTATTCAAGGTCATTATTTTACTCCGAGCTTTAATTCTATTTTCATTTTTAAGCGAGTTGTTAAGTTTTACGTCTACCCGATTTAGTAAGAAATTCTCGTTTTTAGCTTTTGCGTGAGCCGTAATTAGAAACCTATTCCGTCTTCGCATCGTAAGTGATTTATTAACCTCATATTATTCCCCAATAATTATAATTCTTATCATTTTCATTTTCCGTTGTGATTCGCGTTTCCGAATTTTCTTGCTAAAACTCGCGTTTCTACCTTAAACCTTACCTTTTTTCTTTTATAACCTTAACCTACACTTTAAATAAACTATCACAAACAAAAATCAAAAAAAAAAAAAAAAAATTTATCCTCCCCAAGACCCTAAAACCGGATTTACCCTTTCCCACACTCCACCATACTCCATTTTTCCATAAAACCACTCATTACACTTCATTTCCCATACATGCAAACTAACTATTTCTTTTCACCATTCAAAAAGTTTTTTTTTCTCTCTTCTTCTTGGTCTTTGCTGAGAATTCATACAACACCACATCACCATTCACAAAATTATCAACTCATTTTTAGGCTTTATAACACCATCTCTTGCATCTTGACAAAGTTGGTATAGTTTCTTGATAGATTTGAAGGTGTTGTGGGCTAGTTTTTCTTGGTGATTCTTGAGCAATTTGATGGGGTTTATTGGGAAAGTTCTTGGTGATATTTTAGGGCTAAGTAAGTGTTCAATCGCTGGATTTAAGGGTTGCATTGGTTTGGACCAGCCCTAGCAAGAAGAGAGTGTTTTTGTTTGTTGATTCTCTAGCTCAAATCCACCCTTAGTAAGATCTATTCTTTATTCTCAATTTTTATTTCGTTTTTGGACCATGCAAATGGATGTTAGATTCTGAAAATATTAAGTTTTTATGTTTACTAATGTGTCTAATCATTAGTTATGGCATTGTGTTAAATTTTTATGCAGAAGAAAATGATGTTTTGGATTGGGATTATAATAGAGTTATGAAACTGTTTTTACAACAGTAGCAAAACAGATGGATTACGAAATATTTTTGGTAATAGGGTACCTGGTAAATTTAATAATGATGTTGGTATGTGTCTAAGGTATATGTGGTTAATTGGATAGAGCCGTATCTCCTCCGGATGAGCTAGATACGGCCAATTTACTAAAACTAGTCAATTTTTGCACTCAGTTGGGAAACGGGGTATAACCCCATATTTTTGCTCTATCTTTCTGAATATAAAAAAGTTTGTTCCCTGTAGGGGACACTTATAGCTACCATCTCCAAGTGGTCTCACGTTTATAGCATGTATAGATTTTGATTTATGATCATTTTCGTGGAGTGGAAATATTCAGAAAATAAACTGTTTTGACATAGAAGGGTAAAATGGTAATTTCACACAGGATCATTGACCCCCTGGACAGTGAGGCCTGGATTTTTGAAAAGTAGACTCAAAATGCTTTCTGGAGGTGAAAGCCTCATACTCGTATGAATTACGGATTTTGAGTTATGATTCAACAAAGTTGAAAGATTTCAGAAATGTGTAAATAAAAGTTACTAGACGTAAAACCAAAACGGGTAATTTGTTGTGGTTTGACGGGTAAAGAGTAAAGTAAAAACATGGTATGAATGATATTCATACAGATTGGGACACTTGAATTTAGGTAAAATTGGTCAATAAAAACTTGAATGCAATGCCATGCTAGATCGGACATAAGTAAAACTTTTATAAAGTCATCATTTGATTTCATCTTCTTTCGCGTAAGTATTAGATTGTTTTTCTAAGTCGCGCCTTTTATTTTAGGTCGCTCTTAGGAGTATTTGTCTTACTTCAGCTCTTATATTACTTGATATTACCGTTCGCTCAAGGTGAGTTCATAGCCCCGCCTTTTCTCCTTTAATGGTTTTCTTAAATTATTTTTGGGGTGAGAATACATGCTTGTTTTACCGAATAACTTATCGGTTACTATTACATAAGCGTTACATGAATGTTTTTAATAAATGCTTTTGCCTTATCTACCACATGATTTATAAATACATGTGTGATTACATGCTTGTTTTTACAGAATAACTTATCGGTTACTATTACAATGCGTTACATGGAATGTTATTACTTTAGCTTTGCTTATCTACCACTGCGATTTCTAATTACATGTATGATACATGCTTGTTTTATAAATGGGACACAAGAAACTTTATGGTACGTTGGACCCAAATATGAGGTCAATTGCATGAGTAGTTATTGCCAAAGACCCCACATCATGAACTGTTAATTGCCTATAATGGGTGAGCGCTAGTACAAATAAATAGATCTATTGGGTTTGACAGCCCTGTCCGGGGGTCTGAATCGAATCCTTTCGAGCACCCAGTCAACGGACAATTTGTATTTAGAAGTTAGGTATAAGGCAATAAATACCTTAGTTATGGGGCAAATGAATTTACATACAAGATATGTGTTAACGTCAAGGCTTCGGTGTCATGAGCTCAATGCAATCAAGATTTATTCATTGCAATTCGGTGCAATGTATTCTGTTAAATTATACTTTGAATACCTGTCGCTGGCTGATTTAATCCTTGTGGTCCAATATTTGAGCAATTACTTGACTTTTTAAAACATGCCTTGAATTTCGATATCAATTCTTCTAAGTGCTGTAAACACTACTTTTCTTACAGTAATATTCTTGAACTATTTCAATTACTGCTTGTACTTAAACCCCCCCTTATGAATTCACCCAACATTATTCGTTGACGTTTTTGCATGTTTTTTCAGGAATTATATTGTAGCTGATCATTAGGTGCAAGGAGACGCGTGGATATCAACAAAACTCAAGGACTCAGTTTTCTTCACATTCGATAACTATTTTTCTTTAGATAGACAAAATGAGTCACGATTGAAATCTTGTAACGTTTGTTAAAAAGAAAATTATTGGGACCTGAATTTACTCTGATTTATTTAAATCGAATGTGACATTTTATTAAACGTCTCTTTTGAGGTCGTTTTCTGTAACTTGTACTTTATACTATGAAGTAGCACCCCAAAGTGGTATTCCGCTGCGTTGTTGTGATTTTGGGGGTGTTACAGATTGGTATCAGAGCACTCGTTATAGCGAACTAGGTCGTTTTCAAAACCCTAGACTATAACCGTTTTTCGAAAAATTTTAAGAGTCTTTCACCATTGTCCGATATCCATGCGCGCTTGCTCCCAGGTAATTTATATGCTCTCTTTTGCTTCTTTACTGCTATTACATTAATAATTTGTATATAATACTTGGTTATTATTTCGCTCTCATACGTCTATCTTATGACGTCATACTATTTGCTTCATAGCGGCCGATTATATATATACGTTGCTTACTCCGACTATCGCGTACTTCCTGTTTTCTTATATTCTCTCTCGAACGTCAATACTAGTATTATATATGGATACTCGTACATGTGTGCATAGTACTATGGTAAGTCTTAATAAGTTCTTTTACTTCAATATTATATGAGCGTTGCGGTGATTCGAAAAAATTAAACGTGACTTTATTTATTTCCCTTTTGATAATATTGACATTCGGTGTACGTTGTCAAATCCACTAGTTATTTTATTGTTCGACTCCGAGTCTGAACACTCTTCTTATGCTTTTGAATCGCGTATGTTGTGTTGTAATCCATTGTTTTGAAATCTTCTAATTGATGGAAGTGCGGCTTTATCTTGTCACCTCGAATCGTGCCTTCTTTTGGCACTTACCTTTGGAACATGATGGACAAACGTCTTATTACTCTTCTTGTTACTTCTTCGGATTTTGAAGAATCATGCCATCAGGTAGACACTCCTTTTTGCTTATTGTAGCATTGTTTTGATATTGTGTTCGTGTCGGCCATGCTTAAGTAGGATGATTTATAATCGTCTTATTGAAATGAATTAGGACGCTTCTTCATTTGAATAAGGAAATTATAAACCACCGAACCATAAGTTCATAATTCATCACTTATATGGATTGGGGACGCCTCCCCCCCTCTTTATGTAAGTGACGAATTGTGAATGAGTGGGCTTATGTGTATCTGGCATAGCGTGCGTTCGTTTGTACGAATCATTCTTTGGGCTATGAACTTCTTTCGACTCGTGATTTGTTATATGGGATTTTCTGAATGTGTATTGACCGCCGCGAACTTGATGAGCTAATAGTAATGAACCATCAACTGCTTCCAAGAATTGACGACTTGTTAAATTCCTCGTTTCCAATGGCCTCTTCTTCGATTCATGTATTTTATCTTTTCATTTAAGAATTCTCGCGACATTCAATCCGTTCTCTTATGCACGTTGCATGTATTTGATGTTTTGACTTTTTCTCATTTAGTTTTGTTAGAAACCTCGACGACGACATGAGTATAACCGCAACTCTTCTTGAGCAAGTGTAAAGCGAACAGGAGAAATCGAGCGCCGGGACGGCGCTCCCTTAAGGAAGGGAGGATGTAACATTCCGTATTCAAGGTCATTATTTTACTCCGAGCTTTAATTCTATTTTTCAGTTTTAAGGTGTTGTTAAGTTTTACGTCTTACCCATTTAGTAAGCAAAATTTCTCGTTTTTTAGCTTTTGCGTGAGCCTAATTAGAACCTATTTCCGTCTTCGCATCGTAAGTGACTTTCTTAAACCTATATTATTCCACCAATAATTATAATTCTTATCATTTTCATTTTCCGTTGTGATTCGCGTTTCCGAAAATTCTTGCTAAAACTCGCGTTTCTACCTTAAACCTTACCTTTTTCTTTTATAACCTTATCCTACACTTTAATTAAACTATCACAAACTAAAATAAAAAAAAAATAAAAAAAATTCCCCCCCCCAAGGCCCTAAAACCGGATTTACCCAAACCCATACACAACCACTTCCCACTTTTCTATAACTTCATCATTATACTTCATTTCCCATACATGCAATTAACTTTCACTCCACCAAATTTCAAAAAAAAAAATTCTCTCTTCTCTTGAACCTCCCTTGGCTGCCGAATTCATACACACCACCATCACCATCTCACAAATTTATTCAACTCCTTTTAGGCTTTATAACACCATCCTCTTGCCTCTTGCAAAGTTTGGTGAGGTTTCTTGAAGATTTGAAGGTATTTAGGACTAGTTTTCTTGGTGATTCTTGAAGCCATTTGATTGGGGTTTTATTGGGATAGTTCTTGGTGATATTTTAGGGCTAAGTAAGTGTTCAATCGCTGGTTTTAAGGGTTGCATTGGTTCGGACCAGCCCTAGCAAGAAGAGAGTGTTTTGTTTGTTGATTCTCTAGCTCAAATCCACCCTTAGTAAGATCTATTCTTTATTCTTAATCATTTTTTCGTTTTTGGACCATGCAAATGGATGTTAGATTCTGAAAATATTAAGTTTTTATGTTTACTAATGTGTCTAATCATTAGTTATGGCATTGTGTTAAATTTTAAAGAGAATAAAATGATGTTTGGATTGGATTATAATAGGGTTATGAAACTGTTTTTACATCAGTAGCAAAACAGATGGATTACGAAATATTTTTGGTAATAGGGTACCTGGGAAATTTGATAATGATGTAGGTATGTGTCTAAGGTGTATGTGGTTAATTGGATAGAGCCGTATCTCCTCCGGATGAGCTAGATACGGCCAATTTACTAAAACTAGTCAATTTTTGCACTCAGTTGGGAAACGGGGTATAACCCCATATTTTTGCACTAACTTTCTGAAATAAAAAGTTGTTCCCTGTAGAGGACACTTATAGCTACCATCTCCAAGTGGTCTCACGTTTATAGCATGTATAGATTGTGATTTATGGTCATTTTCGTGGAGTGGAAATATTCAGAAAATAAACTGTTTTGACATAGAAGGGTAAAATGGTAATTTCACACAGGATCATTGACCCCCTGGACAGTGAGGCCTGTATTTTTGAAAAGTAGACTCAAAATGCTTTCTGGAGGTGAAAACCTCATGCTCATATGAATTACGGATTTTGATTTATGATCCGACAAAGTTGGAAGTTTTCAGAATTTTATAAATAAAAGTTACTAGACGTAAAACCAAAACGGCTAAATTTGTGTGAGTTGACGGGTAAAGAGTAAAGTAAAAACATGGTATGAATGACATATTCATACAGATTGGGACACTTGAATTTAGGTAAAATTGGTTTAGTCAGAAGTTCATTCCAACTCTAAGTATGAAACAGAATTTCGCAATAAATATTTATAAAGACGAGTTAGGCATAGATTTATTATCGACCAACATAGATTTATTAGAAAGCTGCAATAATGAATATCGCCTAACATAACAAAACAATTCTAATACAAATACTATTAATTGCACTATGTTGCTTGTTTAACACAAATGTTTGCGTCTCCCATATAACCCGTATACAAGCCCATCGTAATCTAGTTGACATGAGCTGGAACCCTGAACAACGTTACCACGACCCTAGCCTAGA
>BQNB010122117.1:0-20340 GCA_026074375.1 Tanacetum coccineum
TACTTAATCGAGTATATTTGCTATTGTAGGTTCTAAGTACGTGTCGTGGAAGAAAACGGAAGAATACACGAAGATTTGAAGCTTAAACGAAGAAATAACTCAAGCTGAATGCTTCCCGACACCTGTTCATTGTTTTGGTCATAACTCGGCCATACAAACTCCGTTTGACGCGATTCTGGCGGCCACGCGAAGAGAATTAAATAATCTACAACTTTGAAAAAGACCAAGTGCTGTAAATGCCCCAAGTATGCCGCATTTTTAAATAAGTGCGGCACACTTTTCTGCCAGATTATGAATGCTCTTAAATGAGCATGGCATTCATTGCAACCTTTCAAATCTAAATTCTAGATCCTTCTATGACCGACTTTGGGCACCCCTAGAGCCTATAAATACAACCTCTAATCCCTCATATCTGACACCAACACATCCTATTACACACATACATAGAAATCAAAGAGGAGGAGTGGTGAGGATCTTAGGATCCAATGATCCAAACACCCCTCTAAACCGCCATGCTACCACCACTCTCCACCATAAACCACCACTAAAACACATATTTCTAGAAGTTCTACACCATATCTAGATCATATACCATCCATTTCCATAACCTTAACACTTATCACCTTGATTCTTAGAGGATTCACACCAAATTCTCTTAAGATCATCACCATAAACCTTGTTACCAAATACTCCATTTGGTGATATATTGTAGATTTACAGAAGTTACTTGGTATATTTTAGGTTATCTCAGTAGCATTTGGTTGTTGGTTGATCATGGAATTGTTAGTTTTGGGTTGATGGTTGTTGTAGTCAAAATATTGGTATTGTTACTTTGCTTCTTATATGTGAAACATGAATAATATTTGGATGATTTTGCTATGATTTATGAATATACATGTTTATGAATTCGATGTTATCTTACTTGGATCATTGTTTATCTCTTGATATATCTTACAATTAAAATAGGCCGAAAGGATTAATTGCATTGATATATTTTGAATCATGTTGGCCGTATGAATCAATATCATGCTTGTGAGAATGGTGTGGTAAATTGATAAACAACCTAAGTAGAATGATGTTTAAGACCCTTCCTTATGTTGACCGACTATGTTGGGAGGAATTCATATTTATGCATATTTGATATAAACCATTCTTAATGCACTCGTAATGATATAGTATATAGGCCGAAAGGATTCTATGTTATCATTGGTAGATATGCTTGATATTATGATTACCCATCATATATGACTTGTATGCTCTGTTTATATAAAGTCTTGCTCTATCTCTATCTATTATGTTATGTGGATCATGCCTTGTTCTTGTTTTCTTTATACACACGTTTAGGCTATTTGATTTGTGACAATCATTTAACTTTGCTACTTGATAAACAATCTGTGAATTGCTACAAATCTCATGGAACGACCTGGACTTACCTAATACTATATTACACTCGAATAGGGTATACTTGCCCGAATGTTGTGTTTTTACACTCGAATAGGGTATACTTGCCCGAATGTTGTATTTTTAGTCAAAATCGGTATTTCTAGTTATATAAATTTAAAGCTTGTAAAAACACACATCAAGGATAAATGATAGTCGGTGCATTGAAACTTAAACCGGTGAAATACTTAGAAGGATCAATTATTTGTTGATGTGTGGATAAAAATCGACGATGTATAGTTTTGTATAATGTGGCCAATATCACCACTTTTGTAAAAGTATGTAATGTTTGGGATGATTGGGAAGTTGACCTTTATGGGAACGCCAACAGGCGGTGGATGTCTTTGTCATTTCTATGATCGAGATGTTTATATATATTTTGAGTCTTTATCATGGAACGATCGAGAAAAGTTACTAGTAACTATATACCTTATTCGTCCAAGCTTAATCTATTTGTTTTGTGAATTTTATTTAACAAAAAATTACTTCCCTTTCCTAGAAACTAACCTTAGGTTTACACGAACCGAGTGTTCGGAAGAAATCGAGTCATGCATGTCTATTTTGTCGTTAGGGCCATGTATGCGTGATTCAGCCACCTTGTTGGTTTATTACTTTTAGATAAAGTTAGAAGATCCCTACCCTATATCGTTCTTCATCCTAACCCTTGGTTACACTCGAATGAGGATGTGATCAAATTATACATGTCTACTCCGTCGTTAAGGTCGTGTATGTAGGATTCAACTTCCTTGTTGGTGTGATACTTTCGGTGAAGATTTTAGAAGTTCAATCCTTAACCTAATTACCAATTTACCTTTTGACTTGTTACTCCTTAGCTCTAGTGGTGGAGATGTGTATCCTTGCCAAGCATATGATAGAAAACTAATCACGACCAAGCAATTGAGCGTACCAATTAAATGTTACACCCTAGATTAGTTGAGTGATCTGAGTGTTTTCATTTCCCATATTTTATGAGGTGCTTGTCCTGTACAGGTGATATAAAACGAAAGAAATGCTTAAAGGAAAAAATTCCATAAACTTCCGGTTAGAATCCATTCAATAAAATTTCTAGGGTCTACTTGAAGGATAAGGGGTAGGATTCAAGTGGGGGTGAAATTTGATGTATCCAAATAAACGTTACATTTATAATATACCATCATTTATAAACCAATAAATACTCAATTATATATAATATTGCAAGAATCGTTACTAATTGTCCTTAAAGTTGTAAATTGAAGTAATTACAGAGTTAAAAATGTGAAGACATCTAAAAGGCGCACTTTTTTAGGAGCTAAACTGATGAATATTTAAAGATTGCTTATTTTGCGGCTCAATAACCCATAATTCATGAAAAGAAGATAACGTACGTATCAGCAACCTGAACTTCAATAGAAAACGTGCATTCTCTCAATTCCTAATACGCGTATACCCACTACCTACATACACCAGAAAAATTTCGAGCTGGATACACATTTAAAGATTTTGGTGATAATAAAATTTGGGAGGATAAATCTAATTGATTATGAACAATAGTGCACACCCGTATCTCCAATTAACACCCCTAAACGCCGTATGACCCATTTAATATGTGTAATCCATCAATTTTTAGAGACTAAAAATAGAAGACTCAAAAACCGAGTTTTCATGAGGTGCAAAATCAAATATCTCTAAGACATACACATAAAAGTCATTTTTCCTAAAGAAAAAGAGCAAGCCAAAGTCAATCATCGATCACGATTCTATAAAGACACCGAGTAATTCTTATAACTCTTTTAATTAATTTAAATTTGGAAACATACGGAAAAACATTTTAGTTTACCTTTGTTTATTTGCACGCTTGTATAATTACAAAGGTACTAGCTAATACCCCAGGGTTATAACATCTTAATGAAGATTTAATGTTTAATTTTGTTTTAACCTTGAGTTTCTTAATTTTATCAAGAAAGTTTTAATTATGTTTATCCATAATACTTGTGCTACTTGTTTGAATAAGCGACCAATCATTCAACAGGGTCTCGTGATACCTAACAAGTAAATCTAGAAACAGATGAGCTCTCCAAATCGTGTTTTAAATTTACTGGAACCAATAGGATCACGAATAAATTTCTATCTTTGTCTTAAATTATAAGCTTAGCGTTGGATAACCGCAGTGACCCGAAAAGCTTCAACAAGTATGTTATTAATTAATTGGTAAAGACTTGAACAGTGAACTACCAGTATATAAAACACCGTCAAACAGTAAGTGGGTAAAGTCCGATTGGCTAGGTTTTAACAAGATCACCAGTTCTTTAATCCTAGATAGATTATAATTAAACTAAAAGGATGCTTTATACGGATACGTTAATTGTCACACACGCAGGATCAACGTGTTTAGGTCATAGTGAAGAAAATTCTCCGCCTAAGTCCCTTAAAAATGATATGCCGCTTGAGATAATGAAATCAATGCACTAACTAAACAAACCACATTTAATAGGATTTGATAGGCTAATACAATTTTCTAATCATTTGGCTAGTTCCGCTCTTTTATCTTCTGATTATTTTCATGCATGTTTATTGTGTTTTGAATTGATTATTGTCACCATAAAACTTGTGCCTGTCTCTCAGGCTGAAAACCCTCCATTATCATTAGAACTAGGTTTAGCATATGTTTAACAAGTAATTAGAATTAATTAATTAGATCAATCAAAATACTGATAGAATATAAGGTTAACGACCTCGCTCTTTTTATGTTCGAACACCCAACCTGTATCATAAAATCCACCTATACGGTATCACTACCCGATTAAAGTTTTTGTTTTTAGGATTAATCGGCTAAATATAGATTTAAAACTTAGTAATCAATAAATTGATCCTACACGACAGCACATGAAAAATCAATACAAAAGTAATAATTTAGCCAAGGTAAACTAACCGAGTTAATGAATGATACCAAAAACTGAACGATAACAAGAGTATAAGAGATTACAAGTTGTTTACTAATGACGCACCCTTCTCTCCGGCTTGGAGGCCTCCCCTTCGAGCTCAAATGGGATCTTCTCCCAATTGTACAAATAAAAAAAACCTTGAATAGTTGTCGAGAGGCGAAAGAGTAACTACGAGATGGTTACAGTTATGGAATCCTCCACACGAAGGCCCCCAAACCCTTCGCGGTAAGCCTCACGAAACTAAGGGTAAGAGGACACGCAGAGGTGAGTTACTCTAAGTCAAACCGACCAAGATTTTACCCTCTCCACCAAAGCTTACCCGCCAAATAGAAAAAAAACAAGAAGTCTGTAGTTCCAACAATCACCCCCTTAAAACATAGGACAACCCCAACGAACACAGGCTTTTGTTCAAGGGCCTTGTCCCATCCTATATCTACACATATAATAGATGGTGAGGGCGAGGTGGGTGGAGCGCGCCCGGTGACGGGTGCGGCAGGCGAGGGTGGCGGCGGAGCAAGGGGCGGCGGGGGGGGGGGCCACGAGCGCGGGCGCGAGAGCGCGAGGACGCCGCGCAGGGTTCGAGAGCACTTTACATCATAAAAGCACGCGAACTTACTCTCACGCCGGAGGTGATTCGCAGGGACACCCCCTGCGTTTCACTTAACGTAGTGTTTCTATTTGTGTTGTCTCAGGTTATCCGAGACTTGGCAATTCCTCAAGCATCCCAAGAACTCTTTGATCCCATCAAAGCCTGATCATGCCCATATTTGCATAATCAGATGCTCAAGTCGTGATCTCAGGGCGGGACAATTGCGAGCCCATCTAACCAAGTTTAAATAACCGAGGCCAAACCACTTCACCTACTTTTCTGGCATGACTAACGGAAGATAAATTGACGCCGGGGAGCGCGCGGCGAGCGTGTGAGAGAGAGCGTCGACACCACCGGGGGGCGGAGCGGGGGGGCGGCATATGCCCAACACCTCAAAACCTAATGAAATACCGACTATAACTTACTACCGACGCGGGGTAGTGAGAATGCGGATACGCGGACAGGGGGGACCGCGGCGGGGGGGTGGAAACACGCCATTTGCTTAGGAATTTGGGGCGCGACAACGTGCCTGTGCGAGCCTGAGGGGAACCCCTTTGATTACTACCACTTGACCGTAGAAGTCAACTATGAAATCATCGAATCTCTCTTAAGAGATAGACGAAGGCAGATACGCAATGAAGATCTTTGAATGGAACTGGAGTATTTCAGTGAAGACTACGATGAAGAACGCGAGATGGAATCAAGGCCTGAATCAACCAGGGAAGTCACTCTACCCCTTCGCATGAAGTTCCGAACAGGGAAGGAAGCAGAACCGGAAGTAATACCATGGGTAACAGACCTTCAGATGCTAGAGTAGAGGAACCTCCCCCTACTTTTGTTAGGCCACTTAGGAAGGAACGAAAATGGCCAACCTATGCAATCCTCCTTGACCTCTGTCTATGGAGGCCATCAATCCTCAATAAACAAAGGATGGAATCTCCCTCCTAACGTTATTGCTTCTCGCGACACAACCATTCCTAGCGCGCGAAGGAGTGCATACCAGAGAGTCACATAGGTGGTGGAGCGCCATATGGATTCGTACCTATCATGTTAACCTCTACTCTCTAACCCTGCGATGCGGTAATGATTAATGGAGCGCGCGCGCGCCGCGCGCGCTTCCTTTCCATGCTAAGACAGTAATTCGCGCCGAGCGCGGTAGAGGTGTGGGAACCTCTGTCTACCCTCCACAAGGAGGGTACGTACCCCAAACTTTCCTAAATGGTAACGTACCTCTGTATAACATGTCAGCGTATCCTGTAGCTATCCCTACGAATAACTACCCCTTTCATACGCAACCCATGTACGCACAGCCAAATATGCCAATGTGTCTGAGCCCATACCCTACAGGTCTTTTTGCAGATCCAACAGGATCTGTGGCCACTCCTAGATTGTTTCACAATTAAGAGCACGACCTTTCCCAATGGGCTAAAAATGCCTTCCCATGTTGGTTCTTATGATGGAAAGGGGAGATGCATGATAATAACGTGGTAACAGGCCTCTTCGAATGAGCCATTCGCGATGAAAAAATGGCTAATAGCAGATGTGCGGCGTGAGGGCTGTTTACATGTTTACAAACCCCAAGGATTCTTCCCTAATATGGTGGAATAGACAAAAAGCACTATTTTCTCACTACGGAGACCTAAAGCAAAGTTCTGATTCACACTTTAGCCATCAAAAAGTTCAGCGATACAGCATTGACATAGGGAGCGCGGCCGAGCCGCGGCAAAGAGCGGCGGTGAGGAGTGAGTAGAGGAGGGCGTGCGAGAGAGCAGCCACACAGGTATAATGGCGGCAGAGAGGCGCGGCGGCGCGAACGAAGATTGAGAGTGGCCTACATGAAACAACGTGTAATTCTGGTTTAAGTGAGAGCGCGAGTGTGAGAGAGGAAGCCGGCGGCGGTGCGCAACATGGTCGAACACCTCTCCACAGACCTTCCATCCACTTATAAGGGTTTGATGGAAAAGACCTACACATGGATTAAAGCAAGAGAAGTTGCCACTAATGGAGCCCCGAATGATCGGAGGGATAACTTTAAAAAGTCAAGGAAATCCTCCTGGGACAACGACATGGGACAGAAAAGTAGAGACAGGTTCTCCCCTTACCAGGTACCGAAATCACTGAGGATTGCTCTGGGGAACAACACAGCCGGTGGCGAGGCTAAGAGAGTGGAGCGCGGGAGCGGAGAATTCCGCCGACAAAAAAAAGTAGCAAAGACTTTCAAACAACCTCTATGGTTTCCTGGAAGTAAGTGGTCCTGAGACAAGACCAAATACTGCCATTTCCACGAAGATCACAGACATGACACAAACCAGTGTCGGGAACTAAGGCACCAAATAGAGGAGGCAGTAAAATCAGGGCAGTTGGCCCACTTGGTGAAAGGCAAAAAAAAGAAAAAGGAAAAAGTGTCTGACACCCAACTAGGCGAATGGAAAGAAGAAAGGAGGAACGTGAAGCCTGCCGAAACCCCTGTTCTCATGATAAGCAGAAGAAGTTGTAACCCAAGGAAAAGATATGTGGAAGAAGACTACAATAAAGTGGGGGAAATCACATTCCCACCCCTCTCAGATAAGAGTTCAGCCGACCCAGTCATCATAAAAGCTTATGTGTCAGGAAGACAAGTAAACAGGGTATACATGGATAGCGGAAGTTCGTGTGAAGTGATCTACGAGCACTGATTCTTGAAGTTAAATCCATCTATCAGACCCTTTCCACTCGTTGGCTTCTCTAGAGAATACTCCTGGCCCTTGGGAGAAGTACCCTTGGAAATCACGATTGGAGAAGGCCTCCTCACAGTCACAAAAACACTCAACTTCGTCATCGTGAGATCTGACTCACCACACAATCTGCTACTTGGAAGGACCGCCATGCAACAAATAGGGATCGTGGTATCCACTATCCATGAGGCTATAAAGTTCCATACGCCAAAAGGAATCGGCACCCTCCTTTTAGAAAACAGCCCACAAGGACCAAAAAAAGAGCAAAGAATAACAAGCGAGGCACGACAAGCAGACAAAGAAGATATCCTCAGTTGTGTAGATGCAGAAGAGAAGATTGTGGTAAACGACCAATATCCGGAACAGACAATCACCATAGGAAGGCAGCTACAAACGAAGACTAAGCTAAAGTTACAAGAACTCCTAAAGGCACACACTGATGTCTTCGCATGGACTACTGCCCACATGACAGGAGTTTCGAGAACCATAATGGTGGGAGGATAAATCTTTAATACAGAACACAGAGTGAACGAGTCCAAGCATGTGGAACCAGTAAAGCAAAAGAAAAGAAGCCTGGCACCAGAAAGAAACGAAGCGATTCACACCCAAGTGGAAGAACTCACAAAGGCCAACATTTTGCGAGAAGTCAAGTATCAAACGTGGGTGTCAAACCCAGTCATTGCGAAGAAGGCTGATGGAAGATGGAAGCTGTGCATAGACTTCACAGACATAAATAAGGCCTGCCCCAAAGAAAATCATCCGCTACCTGCAACTAAATTGAAAGTCGAAGATATACACCAACATCGATTCAAATGTTTCCTGGATGCGTACAAAGGATACCACCAAATCCCGATAGCCGAAAAAGATGAAGAAAAAGACGGCTTTCTACACAAGAGAAGGGGTGTTCTGTTATAAGAGGTTTCCCTTTGGTTTGAAGAATACAGGGGCAACCTATCAGAGACTAATTGACAAGGTGTTCAGCTGCCAAGTGGGATAGAACATGGAAGTCAATGCTGATGAGATGGTTATAAAAAGTGACTCCGAAGAAGAAATGCTTGCTGACAGTAAGGAGACTCTCAAAATACTCTGAGTGATTAACCCGAAACTCAACCCGAAGAAGTGCTCCTTTAGAGTAGAGGAAGGAGGTTCTGAGGCGACGCAGACATCGAGCGCGAGCACAAAGCGAGCGTCTCGCGCGAGCGCGCGTGTGAGCGTGCAAGGTCTAGGTCTCATCTCGAAAGTGCAGCGCGGCACTATCGAGACTTACAACAAGCCTCCTAAATCGGTCAGAGTGAGGGCGGATCGCGAGAAGGAGCGAGCGGGACTCGCGGAATTTGGCATCAATAAATATCGTTGTCCTTTCGAGGTGGCCTATAAAAAATGCTTCCGCTTATAAGCGAACTCTGAAAAACTGCACGAGTGGAAAGATGGTCCAATGGATGACAAAAGCAGACGAAGCCTTTCGAAGAATGAAAGAACTTTTAGAAGCACTACCAACTGTGACCGCACCGGTCAATGTCGAAACCTTGATAGTGTACCTAGCGGCTTCTAAAGAAGCATACGTGCAGTATTAATGGCAAAAAGGAGATGAACAGCAATTTTCTGGAGGTGATATTGTCGTCAGCCAAACATTCATGGGGCCTGATCTAGTGAGAGAGACGCGCGACGCCACTAGCGCGCGCGTGGCGTCATACTAAGCCATCATATATGCCGCAAGAAAGCTGCGAAGATATTTTCAAGCTCACCCCATCCAGGTTCTAAGTGACAAACCCATAAAACAGATTCTCGCAAGGCCCGAAAAGTCAGGACGTATAGCTAAATAGACAATAGAACTGGGGGAGCACGAGATCGAGTTCAGGGGAAGAAACTCAATTAAAGGACAAGACAGCGAGACTGATTTACTGGTGCCAATACACTCTCTCCCATCTATAAAGATAGAGAGCGATAAAAGAGATGTCGATGCGAGACAAGAAAAGAACCAGAGCCATATAATTGCATGGAAATTGGAGAGCGCGCGGAGCGATGGAGCCAAACAAGCTCCAATGGCTCTGGGCAGGATTGATGCTGGTCAACCCCAGAAGGAAAAGAAAATACACCTATGCTTAAGGTTTTGAATTTGAAACTACAAACTATAAAGGCGGAATACGAAGCATTATGGCAGGACTAGTACGCAAAGCAAAGAAATGAAATCTAAGAACTTAATAATCTTTGTATAAGTCCTTAACTAGTAGCAAATAAATTCAACGACGACTCTTTGAAGCAAGAAACCTATTATAACGAAATAACCCCTGAAAAGGCGAAGGAGTTTTAGCTAGCCAGTTACCCTATATACTCAATAGAACACAACAAAAGGGATCAAAATAAGAAGTCAATGACCTTAGTAAACTAGCCTTCGATGACATTCTCTAAATTTTCTAAGGAAGTCCAGTAGAAGTACTACAAGGAAAAGTCAGTTACATAAAAGTGAGGTGCGAGGCGCGAGAGCGACCCAAGTGCGCGTAAGATGAAGACAACTTGGCGAGTGCGCGCGCGAGAGCGAGCTGGGGAAGTATTCTAGCGCGCGAGAGAGCGGGAAAACTCCTCGATGACCCGCGAGCGCAAAGGCACGAAACGTGCAGCACGAATTAATGTGCAGACGCGAGGAGAGAGAGCGAGCGAGGCGAGCGCGTGTCGAGAGTGCGCGCTGTAGTACCAAAAACCGTACTTATCAACCAAGTTAAGATGCGTAGTGCGTGCGCGTGCATAGGCCAAGAACATCGCGAGCGCGCGCGGAGGTACAGCGCCAAGGAACATGTAGAGCGGAAAATGCACATCGCGAAGATCATAGCGGGCCTGGGATCATTATTGGCCATCAATGCATAAGTATGCAAAGGAAAAGCGAGAGCGCGCGCAATTGTGAAACCTCCAAAATTTACTCTCACGGTAACCAAATAAAATCGAAGCAAGATAATGAACATCTATAATAGTCAACGTGGCCTTATGTAACTCTTAGATAATTATATTTGATTTTATTTTATTTTATTTTGAGGAATGTTCGTTGTTTTTTATACTCACAATGGGGAATCGATATCGTAGGACCACTACCAATGGCACTAGAAGGCGCAAGGTTCCTAGTAGTGGCCATCGACTACTTCACAAAATGGGTCGAAGCAAAGCCGCTAATATCAACGACCGGGAAGCACATGGAAAGATTCGTGTGGGAATACATAGTGTGCAGGTTTGGAGCACCTCAAATAGTAATTTCAGATAACGAGAAACAATTCTCTGAAGGCACATTCCCTATCTTTTGTCAAAAACTCAGAATACTCCAAGCCTTCACATCAGTCTACCACCCCCAAGTAAACGAACAAGTAGAAGTAACAAACAGGGAAGTTGTCAAAGGAATGGAACGCAGGTTAGGGAAAACCCACCAAGGATGGGTTGATGAGTTACCACAAGTCCTATGGGCGCACAGAACAACTCTGAAATCCAGCAACGGAGAAACTCCTTTCAGGGCGGAGCGAGCGTATGCTCGAAGCTTAAATCCCGAAGACGATAAGTGTGGAAACGCGAGAAAATCCAGACATCGACCCAAAAAAGAACGGAAAAATACACAGGGAAGACCTGGACATCCTCGAAGAAAGAAGGGAGATAGCCTCGATCAAAGAAGCTCACTATAAGCAAAAACTAGAAATATACTATAACAAACGAGTTCGGCCGTCCACCTTCAAACCAGGAACATATGTGCTCCGACTTAATAGCGTGAGCAAGGCAGAATTCCAAAGAAAGATGGGACCCACATGGGAAGGCCCCTATATAGTTAAGAAGGCCTATGGAGACAGAGCCTACAAACTAGAAACACTATCCGGCTCTCCGATCGACCGAACATAGAACGGATAAAACTTGCGTAAGTTCTACGTATAGAAATCGTTATCATTTACAAAAGTCTTTGTTTGATTTCTTTAACAATGAAAATCCTCAATAAAGTGTAGCAAACTAAGTGTTTTGTTGATCCCAAGCCTTGATCGATTATTACCTTGTAAAGTGTTTGTTACCTTGGATGAATCCAAAATAACAATGGTAGAAACTTTGTGTGTATATCAAAGAGTATGCGGAATCTACTCTTTAATACTCTAGAAGATATATCAATGAAACAGTAGATATGAATGAACAAAACGCTTCAATATTATTAATGATAATAATACGAGTACTCTATCTTAGTACTAGGGTTAGAGTACACAGAACAATATCAATGTTCATAAGTTATAAAACACGTGGCTAGGTAGCTTTGTATCATATTAAGGCTTAGGATGTTTAGACCTTTATCTAGATAATCTCAATGTCATATGTATAAAAACAAAGGGAATAAGAATAAAGATATCAACAAAGTTATCTATTCATCATGTTATCCATCAAGCCCCAATTCTAGACGATTCAACTCTAGAACAGATACATCTAACCGGGATCAAAGTCTTTGCGAGGCACACCAACTCTACTAGACGTCTACATCTATAACACTTTGGGTACACACACTTTTCTATGATATCTTAAACCTACACACCTACTACCTTAATATAAGAGGATAAATAAGTGCTTAACAAAGGAAGCTATCACAGATAAGAAACTATTTAAATCACATTAAATCACATTAATATGTTTCCTAATCATTATCTTTAACATCTTTGACCAAATCTTCATAATTCTCCACCAGCTTGAAGAAATCTTTAATGACGATTTTGATCCTTTTATTTCATTCTTTTATTTATTTTGTCTCATCAAATTTAGAATCCCAACATGTTCATACTCGAAATAATATAAATCTTTCTACACTATCAATGGAACAGATTACTCTAAATCTTTTGTGTTAACATTCACGACAAAAGATAAAGCAAGGTCACACTTGAGCCTTAGCATCAAAGCCTAACGTTCGAAAGGGTGATGGGGGCCACACATGAGTCCCTCAGAAATAACACCTAAATTCACGTTAAAGGCGTCAAATTATTAAAAAGTTTCAACGTTCGAGGGGATGACGAGGGGCTACACATGAGCCTTCCAGAAACAAATACCCAAACTCATGTTAAATTTTCCAGAGGTTACATATCAAAACCTTACAGAAAGTAGGGTGGGTCGCAACCCCCTATAAGCAAGAAAACACTTGTTTAAAAACTACTAGTAGAAAAGAAGAACTTACAAGCCACACATGAGCCTCGTAATACATGCAAATAACATTTGCAACAGTTGACGAAATAAGCAAGTCAACAATTGACAATTAGTCGGAAATAGTCACGGGTACAAACCACCTGGATAATTGAAACAAGGACTACATATTGCATCTCTACAAAGCCTTTGAAGACAAACGCTTCGATTGAAGTGACTGCGGCTTCTTTGACAGTAGCTACTCCATAGAAGCGAGGATCCAACAGAAACTCAGGCCAAGAAAACTAGGACCAAGAGGCATCAGCCAAATCATTACCAGCTCAGTCATACTCCTCCTTTGAAGATGGACGATAACCAGGCATCTCCTCTAAAACAAAAGGCTTCTTTAACTCGGATACCTCTTCAAATGCTACACACCGGCCATGAATGATAGATGCCTTGACAAGCCTAGCGATAAGGACACCCATCTCATCGCTACGAATAAGCTTTATTGCTGCGTCCAGAATGACTCTTGCTACCACAGCAGCTCTATCCTGCCTCAAACTATCCATCTCTTGTAAAAGCTAGATTTCAGAAGCCCTGATTCTCTTCCTTTTAGATTTGAGGCCTTTGACTTTAGCACGAAGGGTGGATAGAGCTCTCATGAGTAAACCACATTAGTTCACTCATGTAGTTAGCCTACTAACTCACTGAAGAGAAAAAGACCATTAACCCGACTCTGCAAGGTCTCAAGCTCAGCGCGCATATCAGAAACAAGAGGATTTTTATCCAAATCCTGAAAGGCTTCATTACATTTTTTCTCTAGCTCTGCATACACTTTATCTTTCTTGATTTCCCTTTCTTGAATAGTATCACAGGATGCCCTGGCTTTATGCAAGGCAGAAATCAATTCTTGAGTCCTACCATTCAAAAAATTGCCAAGAACAGTTTGGCGCATATAAGCTTTGTCATGAATATCACAGAGCTATTCTATACTAATCTCCCTCAAATATTGCTTCCAAGAAGGAGGGGTGACATGAGAAATGTCGCGCGCCCGCGTGTGCGCGCGAGCAGTTACCGGTGTCCTTCAACTCCTTAGCTGAAGGAAAACTCTACACAGAGAAGACAAAATTAAAAAGCGCGTTGCCAGCGCGCGCGCGAGCCGATGTCGAGCGCGTGGTTTTTCAAAACAAAGATACTGCATATAGTAGAAGGATCAGGTTTACCATGTATATCGAGGTTACTATCAACATCAAGGGGAGTAGAAGCGTCACCAGCAACCTTACTTGCTTGAGCAAGAACTTTTTGGAGCTTTCCGATAAGGTGATGCGCAGCGTCCCGGAACCAACATCGAGCGCCTTCCTTGTGAATCGATGGGGGGGGAGCAGGAGGCGGGGCTGGGAGAGAAGAGTTTGTACACACTTCTAGATATGGTGGGAGGTGGCATCATGGGGTGTGCCAATCAGAAGAATCATCCACCCTCCTCTAGAAGCAGGTATTAACGTATGAGTCCATGTGTTGTTTTGTGCGCGCGAGCGAGAGCGTGAAAGGATGCATAGCAGATATAGGCTCCGCGTTCATCACCGGAGCTTCATTATTCACAGACTTCGTAGAGCTTTGATTTTCATCTAAACCTCCCTCAGGAAGAAAATTGAACTCACCATCAACCCCTTGGACCATAAAACTCCTAAAATCCATCTTTGTAAATAGCCGAACACAACAAAACCGTTTAGGAGGCAAGATATGACAAGTTACACATTACAAAACAAAAATAAATACCATGTCCATGATGGTAGATCACAGGCTTTTTGGGGCTATATTTCCAAGAGGTCTTAAGGCCTGCAAGGTAGAGAATGGGATCCGGAAAAGTTCGAACGTTACAAGGGTAGGTGGAGATTTGATCATACAACGAATCCATTTAAGGAAGCAAAGGAATTTTATCTTTAAAATATTTTTTGTCAAACTTATTGTCTTCAAGAAGGAGCTCGGGGAAGCTAGAGGGGATCACTTTGTTTTTGATATAGAAGAAACTACCTTTCCAGTTTTCAAGATGGGTTACGGGTTTCGTCAAAGCTTTGGGCACATCAGTGCCTCCCCTACTGGAAAGAGTTAACCAATCACCAGCACGACCAAGGTTTAAGAATGATCGGAGGAGGTCAACGGAGGGCTCACCACCGTAAGCTTTACACATTACCGCAAAAGTCATCAATTTTATCATACCAAAGGGGTTAAAACGTGAAATGTGTACTTTGAAATGATTCAAGACCTGGCATACGAATAAAGGAATAGGGAGCCTAAGGTTGGAAAGAGAAAAGTGATGGGTATATAAACCAACAAAGCCTAAAGGAGCATCATAGATGGTTTATTTTTTCGAAAGAACAACCCTGACATTCTAAGGGATGTCATAGTCATGGACAAATTGAATTAGTTGTTCTTTAGTCAAGGTGCACATTTGGGAAGCGATGACAAATTTGGAATCTATGAAAGATCAGGGAAAGAAATAATTACCTTGTGATTAATAAGCAGAGTCCGCGAGGATAACGGAAGGCAAGGGTATAAATAAAAACAGTAATGATAGCTTATTTGAAGGATGTATTAAATCGGTGCGTACACGTGTCCGATGAGATTGAAGGAGTATTTGAAATTTGAATTTCAGCTTTGAAAAAAGACGCGCACATTCCTTAAGGGGGACTCTTCCTTATACTATCCCTAACTAACTCCTCGTCAAGTAGGGGGGGGGGGGTAACATTCAATGCACGCAGCACGCCTGCTTGGGTCTTCGATATGGTCTGCGATTTGGACTACATTTGATAAGTCGAACACAATGCACCCGTAGATGCATACATTAAATTCAACTAGGGGGCTTGATGATGTACCCTCCTCTCTGGCTCAGAGGCCTCCCTTTCGAGCTCGAATGGGATCTTCTCCTAATTGTACTTTAAAACCTTCGAATAGTTTTAAGTGGCATAAAACTGTCTTCGAGATGGTTACCAGTATAGGAATCCGCTACGCGAAGGCCCTAAACCCTTCGCGGTAAGGCCTTTGACGAAACTAGAGGAGAGAAAAGACTTGTATAAGTCAAACACCCACGATCTCCCTCTCCACCTAAGCTTTCCCGCCAAGGTAGAAACGAGGTAATCCAGTTCAGTGACAATCACCGCCTCAAAACGTGGGGACACCTTCCAAGATCATCAGCTTTTGAGCTTAGGCCTCGTACGCATCCATTTCAACACATATAAATAGATTGAAAGGTCTCCAGGTAAGACTAAGACTTCACACACCATAGCATACTTACTTACTTCCATACAAACACATACTTCCTCCTCACAGAATCGCCGGAGTGATTCTAGACACCCCCTGCACTTCACTTAATGTAGTGTTTCTATTTGTGTTGTCATAGGTTATCCAAGACTTGGCAATCCCTTAAGCATCCCAAGAACTCTTCGATCCCATCGAAGCCTGATCGTGCCCATATTTGCACAATAATTTCCTATGGAATTAATTACGTTGCTTGACCTCTTTTGTTCTTCTTCTCTTTTGAAAATCGACTTTTATGGTTGAGGTATCAAAAATATGATTTAGCACACTAAAAACCCGTTTTTAGGTTTTCTATTTATAAGGTCTGGAATTTGGTCGATACGGCGTATTGACTGAGGTCAATACGGCGTATCAGGGGTTTCTTGGAGTAGGGACCACGTTCGATATCTTCCAGAATATTTTATTACTATATCTTGAATACGGCGTATAGACTTCTTCTGGATACGGCGTATTGAATCTTGTTCCTTTGTGGTCTTTAGTAAAGTGTAGGCACAGATACATCATATCTTCCTTGATGGATACGACATATAGGATGTTAGAATCAGTTTCTTCATATTCCTTTGTTTAAGCTCCAGAATGTGTGCCTTTTAGCTAATCTTCACCAAGTACTCCATAATTACTACAATTCTCAAATACAAACAATTAAGTAACAATTCTTTGCAATAATTATACAAAATGGGTTATTTATATGGGATAAATGATGCTATAAAAGTGACGTTATTTGATGTCATCAAATATCCCCACACTTGAATCCTACTTGTCCTCAAGTAGCCTTTAGAAGTTATGAAAATGCGTCCCTAAGAATTTTTCTGTTTAAGCATTTATTTGATGTATTACAAGTACACAACCAAACACCTCATGAAATAGGAAGATGAAAACACTCAAATCACTCAACTAATCTATGTGGTAACATGTAACTAATTCGCTTAATTGCTCGGCCATGACGAGTATTCTATCATAGGCTTGGCGAGGATATACATCTCCACCACTAGAGCTAAGGAGTAACAAGTTTATAAAGGTAAAATGGGTTTTTATAAGGCTTAGGGTTGATCATTCTAACAATCTTTCACCAAAAGTACTACACCAATAAGGCAGCTGAATCACACATACATGACTGTAACGACGAAATAGACATGTGTGTTCGATCACATCCTTATTTGAGTTTAACCAGGGGTTAGGATGAAGAATGATATAGGTTATAAATCTTCTAACTTTCACCAAAAGTAATAAACCAACAAGGCAGCTGAATCACGCATACATGGCCGTAACAACTGAATAGACATTCATGACTCGATCACATCCTCATTCAAGTAAAACCCAAGGTTAATGATTAGGAAAGGGAAATAAATTATTGTTAAATTAAATTCATGAAACAAATAGATTAAGTCCAAACATATAAGGTACAAGTTGCTAGACACTTTTTCCCGACCACTACCATGATAAAGACACAACTGTATACGCAAACGTCTTGATCATTGATAAAAAACAACAACCTAAGTTGGCGTTCCCATAATGGTCAACTTTCTAATCATCATATACTTTACATGCTTTTACCAGACAAGTGGCAATATCTACCACTTTATACAAAACATTACATCGTTGAGTTATAAGACGTATCAACGAATAATCGATCCTTCATATAATTCCTTTGGTTTAAGCTTTTGCGAAACGATTATCTTCAAACTTTCCTCCTCTTTTTTTGTTGCGATTTTTCTAATTTTTTTGTTTTTTTACAATACATAACTACGAATCTCGGTGTAATTTCACCATCTTCACGATCATAATAACTCTGGATAATTCCTTCGATAATTCTTCATTTCTTTCGCACATACCACTAACTATGAAGGTAGTAAAATAAATGAGTTTTCGGCAACTTTAATACATTCCATTTGCAATGTGCAAATTTCTTTCTTCCCAACCGTACTAAGATAAAAATGCACAAACTAGGAAAATACATACTTTTACACTTTATCAACCTAGCACTGATAATGGAACGAACGTTATAGCATGTCGAATTTTAGATGTTTCGGGTTAAAACATCATTGCGGGCTGAGTAGCAATATTTTGCGAACAAGACTGTCGAGCTTCAGTGTCATGAGCTTAGTGTAAATGTAATCTAGTTTTGTGATGTCTGCATGTGTTGCATTATCACGGGAAAAGTCTTGCGGTCCTGCATATTATGATTTATCAAACCTATGAATTCACCAACATTATTGTTGACGTTTTAAAGCAATGTTTTTCAGGAGATCAGTAAGCACAAGGTGCCAAGGATACATTGGTGATTTTGTTTTGGGAAGTCATGCTAAAGATATGGTTGTTTTATGTTGTAAACCAGTATCTTTGTAATAATAATCAGGAACAAGTTAAAGCTTCGGGCTATTTGTATCAAATATTTGTTAAATCCAATGTATCAGTTTTAAAACGACTTTTTGGTCGTTCTATATATATCTTGTGTTATTGATCTATGAAGTAACACGCCCCGGACCCTTATTCCGCTGCGACCCAATTTGGGGGTGTTACATTTTGGGACCTCACTTTTTGTAAAAACTCTGATGAATAAATGAATGATAACTTATCTTTTAAAAACGTATCTTTACGATTCGTTTTCTATGATTATGACTGTTGTACTATGAAATAATACCCCAGATTAGCTTCTGCTGCTATATGTAAAAATGGGGGTGTTATAAGATACTCCACTAACGTCGTCATTTTCGTTCCAGTGAGGTCCTGTATAAATTCTCAGAAAACAAATGCAATACTACCTCCGTGTATTGATACCTATATCGAATATGCTGTATTCGTTTAACGAATATGCCATATAGACTATGCTGAAAATAAAGATTGGATAACGTCCAGATAGTCAATACGCCGTATCCATGGGGTTTGGATACGCCGTATAGACAGTCTGGGAAGACAGACTTGATAAAAATTGAAAATACATTTTTGGGTTGTCTCCCGGCAAGCACTTTTGTTTATAGAAAAGTCTTTAAGTTAGACTTGCCCCAATTTAATCCCATCCTTATAAAACAATTTGGGGTCGAACGGGATGCCAAATGGCACATATAAATTCTTAATAAGATTTAATAGCATCCCATTGTTAAGATAATTACAAGCCATGATATTAACATTTAATTCCTTGATAAAAGTTTCAGTTTTGAAAATTTTATTAGATGTATCATGACTTGTTTCCAAAAGCTTATTTGACCCATGTGCATAGGCACCAACATCGGTATTTATTACATCAGGTAACGGTTTGACAGATAAATCCCCCGAAGAGTGTTCAATATCGACTTTATCATCATCATTGTCCTTATCCGATTTTGAATCATTGGGATAAATTACGTTAAAAGGAAATAGATCATTAAAGTATAAAACGTTTTGTTCCTTTTCATCACATTCAGACAATGATGTTTCATCTTTCAAATTAAATTCATCGATATGTTGAGGACTTACAGTGGGTTCAGTTAAAAAATCTAATTTAGACGTTTGAGCATCATTGTAAACAATGGCTGGAAATTCTTTCTCAAAATCTTTAAAGTAGTCTAAATCATCAAAATAACTGACCGTAGGCTCGGGTGATGGAAGCAAAGGCATATTGACTTTATCATTATCATTTTCTGAATCCGTTTTTAAATTGTTGACAGAAATTATTTTGTAAGAAAATGAATTTTTGTCGAAAATTACCGTGCAATCTTCATCGTCGGATTCGTCAAACGATATTCTAAAGTCAATTTCATCGTTGTTAAGAGAACTTACCGTAGGCTCACACGAGAGTGCTACTTCAGGTGTTAACATGTCGTTAAAGAATATAGCTAGGAATTTAGTTTCAACAGATCCGAGGTCGTGAACGTCTTCATTATCCTAGATCTTACCATACGTAGTAGTTTCCTAGTTATACACCTTACCACGCCTACGAGCTTTTTCTTCCTCAAGCTTGATATACTTCTCCATAGTAATGTTGGGGTCGTCCATATTAACCTGTAATAAATTCGCTAGGAATGAAACTGTCAAATAGCTTAATACGCCGTATTCAGTGAACTGAATATGCAATATTGATGATAGAGTCGAATACGATGTATTGGTTTGAAAAATTTTATACGTCGTATTGAGTATTCGACTTAGAAAGTTACAGTGAATTGTAATACTACAGAAAACACACAAACACAATGTTGGAAACACGAAAAGTGTCGGTCACTTCCAAAGTTGTAACAAGTCTTAGCTCGTAGTTAGTATAAGGATTAGA